>CAJHUC010001672.1:0-56750 GCA_905146915.1 Ostreobium quekettii
AAAACACATTTTATCATAGTTTTACACGCCAAGAACACAAAAATAACACAAACCCGTAAACTTCGTACACGTTTGAACACGTGTTATTTGGCCCTTTTTTTCCTAGTGATGGGCCGACATGACTGTCGCCGTGCTGCGCTTTGAGGGTCGCACGCGCGTGCAAGAAAGGGCGCTCTTCAACGCGCGACGTTGGCTAACCGGATCATGGTGCAACTGGCCACCCACCATCAAGAAGAATCTACGAGTCCCAACGAGAGTTGGAAGCGGGCGGGATCGCCGGTTCGTTGTTGCCAACGCGGTTTAGACCAACGGAAGGGGACCTTCCGGGTATCAGTATCGGACAAGTACGATAGTCGCACGAAAGAGCGGTATACTACTCTTTCGTTTATTGAAACCAAGCACGCCGATGTGTGTCAAGCCGAGTCAGTGGTCTCCAGACCTCGTTGGGCGCGGCGCCGTGCCCAGTACAGCAGTCGGCAAGAACCTCGCTCCTCTTCGCGGGCAGCGACAAGTGAAAAACTGAAGATTTCGCTCGGAAGTCGAGAAGAGGCATCGCCACACTGCCGATAGTAGGTTCGCCTCCAGCACATAAGCGCGGCGCTGGCGCACGGACGTACTTCGCATTGTCTTGTCACAACCACCCTGAGGGATTCACGTTGACGGGACCGATCACTCGCACCTGAACCCAACATCGCTGGCGCGATGTGACCCCGGTGGTACAATGCGCTGATGGTGGGCACGCGGCAGTTTTGTCGACCGGTCGCAGTTGGTCGACACCCACGGCCAGGTGCTCACGCCCAGCCCCAGGAGCAGCAGACCGCGCCATGAGGACCACCGCCGTGTGCCTGGCCCTCGGTCTGGTGGTGGCCCTCGCGGCGGGAGGCGCCCGCGCGGAGCTAGGTGAGGAGCGGCGAGGGCTGCGGTATAACACACACAAGGGATCGAGGGGTTGGCCGGTAGTGGCGCGGGGAGGCGCGGATTTCGATGAAGGGATCCGTGGGGTGGCGTTGTGCAGAAATTTCGATTGCGGTTGAGCGAGTGTCGATGGGCCGGGCTCTCGTTTGGTGGGCGGAGCAAACGGTCCGCGATTTCGCGCGCCGAATCTGAGTCGGAGAATTGGATGGCGGCAGCCAAGGCGCGCGGCGGCGGGGATGCGGGATTGCAGTGTACAGACCATGGCAGATTGTGGTGGGAAGAGGAGGCCTCTTCCGTTGCAAGGCGACGCGCTCCATGTTGCACGCCGAGGGGCGTGCAATTCGACCTTGCCACGTGGTTGGGGCGGGGCTGCGTGGCAGGATTCGGACAGGGGCTGGGGGTGGGGTGGGGGCTCCTGTGGCGCAATTCCTCGCAATATCTGGAGGCGATGTGGCGCAGAATTGAGCGCGCCTCGAGTCGCTGGCTGCGCCGTGGAATCTCTGAATCGGCGGGCATCCGCATGGATGTCCATGGGGATGGCTGGATGGGGCTTTCCATGAGAGCGATCGGCAACCGATGCAATCGCAATGACGCCATTATCAGGGGATGGTGAACTAATTACGATCGCGACATTCTTTATGACTGTGCTTAGAATATGGTGTCCATTTCTATATGCAACTCTCGTGCGACGTCCCAGTGGAGCACAGCCGGGTGCCGAAGCCGTTCCTGAATTTCAAGCCATTCGGTACATCCACTTCGCGCAACTTTGGATGTGCTGCTGTACCGATGCTCCATGCTACCAAAGTGACCCGATGACCTGCGATCGGCATGGCACTTGAAGTGTCCAGGAGGCGCCCTTGCTTTCGGAATTTGAGCTGTCCGTTGTCCCAGCACAGCAGAAAATCTAGAACTCAATGTAGAAGAATCTATTCGCCTTTTGCTGGTGGCCAGCGCGCATTAACTAATGCAATATTGCAATGATACAACATCACCATATTACAGATGGGGTCCTATGCTGCTTGAAATGCTGCCAGAGCCGAAGCTTTAAGAGAGGAAATTGTGAAGGATTGAGATAAGCTGTGTATTCAACACCAAGACTGATGCAATCGCTGTGGGCCTCAGAGGATGCAAAGCTACAGCCAAACCCCATTTGTCTGCTGAAACGCATATTGTAATGTTGAAAAGGCTATATTTCAACTTGAGGTTTTGGGAAAATCTGTGGTATGGTTGTTTTCAAGCCATCCCTTGTTGAGCCAGCAAAACAAGCTGCTGCGTTGCGCTGGAAGGTTGCAGAATTCTGCCAAACTTTATATCATAGTTTGAATCAAGATAGCAATTGAAGTATATGAAGCTGAGGATTGCAGCCAAACTGACATGGAAATGTGGTCGTCTAACTTCATTCTTGAGGCTACTGTGTGTGCGACAGGCAAATGCGTCGTCGTTACAGACTTCGATGGGGTGATTAAAATTGGAGGTGAGAGGTCAGAAGTTGATAGCTTCAATACGGTGCTTGTGCGAATTCGACGATGGTACAGAACAGAATATCTTGTTCGTTGTGGTACATGTTGCATGCCAGAATTGATGCTCCTACATCAAATTCTCCAGAAAAAGCAATCCCTGTAGTCATTTCCTTTGTGTTGAACAACACATGGTAATGTCTGCCACTCTTTTGGCACTTAGCTCATGTGATGCAGTTGCGTATAACAAGTCCCTGGGAAGCAGGGTTTGAAGGATCCTGCAGCACTGAACCACTGTCGCACTTGTGAATGATTACCACATGAATGACCATTCCTGGTCGTCCAGTCTAGCAGTTGATGAATACCCATTTTACTGTTTGTGGTGCACTCGAACAAGATCCTAGAAGTGGTAATTGCAATAAAGATATGTGTGCTGTCTTAGAGAGCGAATACTCCAATGACATCAAGACCATTCTGCCTCTCATCAAGGAGGCCAACGTATCGTATGGTCTGGCCACCGCGTCCTGCGAGACTGAGTGGATCAAGGGGTAATGGAGATTCAACAGCTGAGCGGTTCCTGAAAACAAATCACACAACTTTGTGTCGAAGTTGGTTTCTTGATGTGGCAACATCAGAACGCGTTTGACAACTGCATTTTTGGAATTAGTTGGCAGATGCTTTTGTGACGGAATTACGCATTTTCAACTGTGTCAATTACATTGTCGCCAATCCTTCAGCTCCAACTGGCAGTTTTCTGCAGAGAGATCCGTAAAGAAACTGTGCATGTATGCTACGCCCCGTTGCATTCTGTGGAGCTCCCTTCTTCTGCGAACCATAATCGATTGGTGAAAGTGTGCATGCCCAGGAAGCCACTGTCTTGTTCTCCTTGCACCACTCAGCAGATTTGTTCTTTTGGTCTCATCAAATGGCGTTGCTGCTGCACTGAGAACAGTTGTACCATTTCACAAGAACATGCTATGACCATAGCGACACCAGTTATGCCAGCTGATGTTGCGAGGCCTACTGCATGATGGAGTTCACATGTGCCACCTATTGGATAGAATTTTGGTGTGTGCAAACAGCCAGATCCAGGTTCAGCATGTGTTACCTTGTCCTGATGCAACAGTTCCATGAAACTGACCCACTCGAAACACAAACATATTCCAGCGCCACATAGACTAGTGGTGTTCAGACACATTCCCTCAATTCAGGTCATGTTCAACTCGATTCGTACGGCAATGTCTGGTGCAGGTACTTGAACGAGGTGATCGATAACACGACCTACACAGAAGAGTTCCTGGAATCAACGGCTGCACAGTTCTGTGTGCATGAGAAACACTGGCAGACGGACAAAATCGTTGAGTACTTCGACGGCGACAAATTCTGCACCATCGTCTTCGATGACAGGTGATCACCTTGTAATGACACCCGCAGCTTCTTCACAGCATAAGGACTCGCTTCAAAGAGAGGGCGACTGAATCTGAAGCTCCACATTTATTGAATTTGCAAAACATTGGGAGGGGCCATGCCAGAGCTGTGCATGCCAATGCCATCCGAACAAGGTCAAACTTGCTGCGAAATTGGATAGACCTCCACAGAAAGGGCAGTTATCATGGCAGCCCCAATTGAACTTCCGATGAGCAGCCAATGGAGGCCGTCCATGATGTCGCCGATCTGGCGGTCAGTGGCTGCGTGGTCGCAATGGGAAAAATCGGCCATCGTGTTCTTGTGGTGCGGCGAGCACAAGCAAGCAATTGGCAAGGCCGTTGGCGTATTTGCAACGCGGCTTGCTTTGCTCCCATGGATTGCTTCCAAGCAAAGCGCGGAACCAACGCATGAAAGCAAAGCAGGTCACCCTGCATTTCCAGAATGTGAGGTCCATGCTCAAATGCCCTCGCTGGCAGCTGCAAATCTGGCCGCGTTTGGAGATAGCGGGGGCGACGCATTTGCGCAGTTCCGGATTCTTCTTGGAGACAGATACATTTTGTTAAATTGCTTCGCACAAGACGGCTCGGAGTCATGTTGCAAATGCAGAAGGGTTAACGTTACGGCATGGATCGGTTGACCTGCGTAGTCCGACAGACAAGTCGCAGATTTAGCGCTTTCTTTTTTTGCAAGGGTGTATGGCGTCCTGTCCTGCTGATTGTGGATTGTGTTTTGCGTCTGCAGCATTGGCAACAGGGTGGGCATCGTCGAATCCGGATACAAGTACCACCACGTCGACGCCACCATCGGAATCACCATGCAGGACTGGCAGGACGGACTGACAGCTCTTCAGACGGATCCGCCTTGCTATTGCTGATGCGCTGTCCTGCACCGGTAACAACTTTGCCCATTTCGCACAGCGTCTACCCGTGTTGATTCATTCCTAAGCCGAATTGACCTGAACTGTGAGGGCGTAAACCCGTGCCATTCCAAGACGCGCCGAATGAGACCAGCGGTGTGGATCAGCCATGTACATGTGCGGTGGTGCCATTGGGCCTGTTGAGGCGAAACACGCGCATGCTTGTGCGAATAGTGGATTTGCGTTTGTAGTTGTCTGTCGTTGAATTGCATGTATTCAAATGCATTTCTGCTCCAATTGGGGGTCAGCACGATGGCATCGCCGAAGCAGTTGGGCGGCCAGAAACAGCAGCGCGTGACCCTTGCTCCTCGGCAGTGTCCGCAAATTCAGCAATTGTGCAAAAGCTGCGTGGTTAGACTGCGAGGCTTCACCTTTGGTGGCACGGTACTTTTTGCTTTAAAAGGACAGCAGACCTTTCAAAATTGAACGACCACTTAACAGGCGTTGGATGGTGCGATGATCTGTTCTGCGCTGTGGCAGATGATGTGAAGAAATCTTCGACAGCGATATGACGGCAAGGCACACCGTCTGGCGCGCATGTGAAGAGAAGCGTTTGGACTGCCTACCCGCACGTCTTTCAAACCACCCCGTCAAGATATGGTAGCTAATGGCAGGCAGGATTCCACTTTCATAGGGCTCTTCTCGCAGCGTGCAGCATTTTCGTCTCAAGCGGTTGAGTGGATTTGGGGAAGTGAGGGTTATGAGGGGCGTGGTGTCTGCGACGATCGAATGTGGAATGTGGGTGCTGAGGATGGGTGAGAGATGGGCCATGTCTTCTGTGTTTGGAGGGCTGACGATTTGTCCCGTACAATAGGACATGCGATGTCAATACAATGGTATGAGTGTGAGATATTTCACAGGGCCATCTTTTAAAGTTCAGTAAGGCGCCGCCGCGCCAGTTGATTCGGACGTGCGCTAGGTTAACCGCAAGATGCGGAAGAAAGTACAGAACAGAACATTTGAGGAAGAGAAAACCACGAAAGGGTGAGGCTGTTCGGAAATCAATAAACTTCAGTTTCGTTACATTTGTACGCAAACAAGCACAGGTACATGTGCGGGAGCCAACCTGCTCAGAGTCTGCAACCCAACCATCGCGGGGGACAACAAATGGGAAGAAGGATTTTCTATCCAGGGTTCCGCTTCTCTGTGCACCACAGTCCACCGTAACACAACTTTCTTGGAATACCCAACAAAACGGAACTTAGTACCACAATGATGTGACCATCGCCGCAAACCCAAATCCACCAGGAAAGATGCCATGAACGAAACGAGCGGCCTACGTATGCAACCCTGGAAATTGAGAAGAAAAGAGCAGCCATGAAACCAGAACCAGAACCACCACCAGCAAAAAAAGGAACAAGTCACACTTTTTGCAAACACACATATATACAAAAAAACTACGAAACTTACCCAAACCCGCAAACTTTGTACACGTTCGAACACGCGTTATTTGGCCCTTTTGTACCTATTGCACTGGCTATCCACACCCCGCTGTCGTCCCCCCAACCTGCAGCCCTTGGCCGGCTTCTACCTCGGTCAACAGCTAAACAGAAAGCGATGCGTGGAAGCCGCCCGCTCGTTGTGGACTCCCCAGCCGCATCCTTGCCCCGATATGCAATGTTTTGGCCAACTGAACTCCCAAGAAGCCGCAGGATTTTGTGGGACGGAATCCGAGAGGAAACTGCGAAGAAACTGCCAAGAAAGATCGACCTCAGGAAGCCCCGAAAAAACGTCGCAGCAAGACTTCCAATTCAGGCCCGCCGCCGGAACATGACGTCCGTCCTCAAGATGTACTTCCGCCCGCCTGACACGGGCGCCCCCTGGTGCACTGCGAAGTGGTAGAAGCACGCCGCGGCGCCGGCCCTGGGCCGCACGGCCTCCCGCACGCCTCCCCCCCTCCCCAGGAACTCCGTCTCCCCACCCCCAAAGTCCCCATCCCCGTTCAGGTACACCGTCACCGTCAGCAGGCTGCGCTCTCGCCCGTCTCCGCGCACGAACGGCGTGTCGGTGTGCGACTTGAAGAACCCACCGGGCTCGTAGCGCAGGAATTTAAAGCACTCGTTGAGGCCGATGGGATCGTACGTGCCCTGCGGGATGCCGTTCTGCTCGTCCAGCGGACCGGCCCGGAACGGCCGAAAGAATCCGCCGATCCTCTGCCAGAGGATGGCGGCCAGCTCTGGGGACATGACGATCCTTCGGTCGTTGGTGCGGTGGGCCCTGTCGTAGAGGGCTTCCAGTGAGACGTAGCCCAGCCGCTCGCTGTCCGCGATGTAGTGCGCACACTCCTCGGGGGACAGCACCGGGTGGAGCGTGAAGCCGTCGGCTGCCCAGAGGTCGGTGCGCATGGGGAGGCGGTCGGGCGCGCGGGCGAGCAGGCGGAGCGAACCCACGGCGAACTCGCCGGGGAGGGACATAATGCCTTGGGCGTCGGTGTCACTGAGCTGGAAGTGAGTAGCTACTTGCTCTCTGCACAGTGGCGCCAAACTCGGCAATCGGCGTCGGGCGCCTGCTGTGTTTTTGGGGTGTGGGCAAGATCGGCTTGCTATGGCTTGTTGCGGCTTGTCGTGGCTTGTTATGGGGTCGGGGAGGGTGTGGGTGGGGAAGGGGAGGGGGTTCTTGGCTTTGGGTGGGTGGGGGGCGAATGAAGTTGGCGGGATGGTTCGGGACGGCTGGGGCCGAAGCCGGCGGGCAGCGATGCGTATGGATGTGAGCGGATTGAGCGCATGGAGAAGGACCAATTCTGATCCGGCCACGGGAGGGCACCATGTGGGCGTGCCAACCCGGTGCCTTTGCGACACTGGTCTGTGCCGTCGCAATCACCGTGCTACCTGAGCACTGCAAAATTGGCATCGCGGTTGTCATCGCCAGCAGGGCGTTTTGAAACGAAAGGAAATTTCCTGCCAGCGCAAGGGGAGCCATGTCTGTGCGTGACCCCCGTGCGCTCTGGATAGCGAATGGACACTCCTGACTTGTTGCTGGTCGCTGATGTGGGTGCACCACTTGCATGAAGCTACCTTTTGAGTCTGTATTTGGACAGTGTTGGATGACCCCAAATTGTGTGGCACCTTTGCACTGTGTGATATACACGGATGGAAGTACTTCAAATCCAATGTGAATGTTTCCGTTGTATTCGAATATTTAGGTTTGCATCCACCTCCCCCTCTTCTGGCTTCCAGCCGGTGGACGAAAGGGAGTGAGAGAAATAGAACGTTGTCATGATTCCAAGGGACCATGGGGGCTTGACTCCTCAATGACGATTGACATTTCGAATATTTTCCTCATCGACTCTGCACATATCAATTGGGTTGCACTGAGCTATGCTGATCGATCAGCATAGTACAATCAACATACTGGATATCTAGTCAACAACACACATGGGAACACTGGACCAGACGGTCCAAAGCAGTGTTGACAGGAGAATGCACTTAGAGGCGATGTCTGTGCATGACTCGTCTTTAAGTGGGCACATGTTCATGGCGAGGGTGCCTTTGAAGGATTGATAATGGGGAGAACAGCACTCACGGTTCCTGCTCGCAGCCATGTCGCTTCATGAAGCCACGATGATCATCGTGGTAGTGCTCACGGGAAAGTATTGACAGAAGGTGTCTGCTACTGCCATTTATGTTTGTCTGCTGTCCTGAGTAAAACACGAGCTACGCACAGGTGACGATGGTGGTTGCGCAATATGGTTGCCTGGGCCAAGGAAGAAGGGGTGTTCGGGAAATAAATTGGATCTTAGCGTCATTAGCGACCAATGGAGGCCAGGGATGGGGAGTAGGGGCCTGCATGGGAGCGTGAAAGCGTTGGACTGATGGACGTCCGGGATCGAGGGCGTAAGCCAATTGGGACCATTTTGCAGCTCCAATACCCAAGTTGAATCCCCTCTGATGTGTGGTTCGTGGCCACGATGCACAGCCAAGGAAAACATGCCGAGGCTCTGATGGCAACAACAACGCAGGGAAACTGCAATACAACCTGCTCAGCCGTCCAATTCTTTAACTCCGTCGGCCAAGTTCTCTGGCGAAGCAATCACCAGCTGTGAAACTCGATCCGCTGATCTAACGCCCCAGCCCCTCTTCTGGATCTTGTACAAGCCCCTCCCATCGCCCCCAAGGTCAACACCCTTCAGATTTCAGATCCCCTTTCAGTTTTCTTCTGCTTATGTTCCGACTGCAATTCCATAGGCGTGCTCCCAGCGCTGCGGAAGGACATGCCTCTTTTCAGAAAACATGCTCTCCGGTACTTGGCTGCCTGCTTTCCTCTTGCGACAATCGGCTTCGTTCTGTCACCATCATTCCAGACCTACCCATGGCCATCACAGCAGCGATCTGCCATAGGCGTGCTCCCAGCGCTGGGGGAGGACGTGCTTCTTTTCAAAAAACATGCTCTGTGATCCCTGACTGTCCACTTTCCTCTTGCCAAAGCCGGCTCCATTCTGTCGCCGTCATTCCAGACCTCCCCATGGCCATCACAGCGGCGATCTGCGCCAGTGTCAGGCTCTTTCCCCTGGGAAGCTGCTCCTGTGCAGCGACCTTGGGGCCTGCCGTAGAGTGGGCCTTCAATTCCCTCCAGACCTGCAGTGGGATACCATCGTCAGTAAACAATGCCAACAGCAGGGCTGAGAAGGTAAGAACAAATGGGGAGCGAACAAGTGTCAGCACATACTAATGCAGCATGGTGGATATTCTGTACATAGTATACGGCAGCACATGGAATGTGCCATAGTAGTACCAACCATGTACGACTGCCAGTTAACGCTAGTGCCACCCGGGGTACACAGCACAAAAGCACTGCTCTACTGCCGGCCCCCTCCCCCCCCCCACCCCCACCCCCCCACACACACACACGTACTTTTTAATGTTGTCTCCCAACATCGTCAGCACGATGGATGGGCTTTCATTCATCATGTCTGGGCAAATGAATACCAGATACAGAAACGCCCACTGGGGGTACAAGAGCTGTTTTCCGCTCTGCAAAGGTAGATGGAATCCTTGAAGCTTCACACCTTTGTCCATCTCTGCTGGGCTTACTTCCCTGCATCGGGTCACATAATGGGATGGGATTCGCACCTGTCGCCCAGCCTAGGAAATACGTTCCGAACTTCATATCTTTCCTTTTCTTGCGACTTACCTTTGCCTAAAAGGAGCGAGGCGCTTTCAGCCCTTAAAGGGTCTTGCTGATTGCCCTCAGCACCAAGGCCCATGGTGCCATCTTTCTAATTCCAAACTATGGGATGCAACAATTGGGAATCAAAGTGGCCCATCCTCAAGGTCCTGTTTTGCAAAGAAAATGTCGATGCTATAACTGTACTTTCGCTTCCATAGGAGTTCAGCACCCTGTTATACAAAGCGGTTGCAACTAAGCACAATGTCTTCGACTACTAAACAAAGCTAAGCAAGTCTTGTACATACACAAGTGCTGCCGAGTATTAATTCAATCACTGCCTCTCTTTGCAGCAAGGAAACGTTTCAGCAGCCAGGTAACCCCTCATGGGCACGTCATATGCCTTTGGGTGAACTATCATCAATGGTTGGACAGGTCAGAACGACTATGTCTGAACAAGAGGTGTGCAACATCACCAACTTGTGTCACAACTCAGCTCACGAGGATATTTGTTACTTATTGTATTTCTTCACTTCCTGAGCAGGAACAGTGATGCAAGGCTCTCCCATACGCATTGATCAGCAATGCAGAAGTCCCCATGTGCAACCAAAAGAGCAACAAGAAGGAACAGCACAGTTAACAAGCAAAACATGCATTCAGGGCAGGCCACTTTAGCAACTTTGTTCAATTTTGGAAACGCAAAAGATACCGTGCTGTGCAAAAGCTTGAAGCAAAGGTCCTGCTTCGAGAAATCCACCACAACAACATAGGCTCAGAAGACTAATTTGCAACAACACTGAACTGGCGGGCAAACGGGCAACATGTGGTGAAATTGGGACCAGTCGACTCTACAATATTTCACACCTGCATCACGTCTATTTTCTCCCATGACCCATTATTTGATGATCTGCGTACTGCCTCAACCACCTCATGGATTTCATCCACACTCAGAAATGAGCCCTCAGGTGGGCCCAGCTTTATGTCCCTACAGAACCTCCCCCAATCAACCTGCTCCCCTGTGAAGCACACAAGAAATTCGATTCAGAGGCGGTTCTCTTTGCCCCCACCATCGTCTATTGCAGCACTTTGTGATATCTGTCAATGATGTTACCCCGCCTTTGTTGACACCAACGTACCATCCACAGGCTTACGCGTAGCAAGAAAGCATAACTGTGTCACCCGTAAAGGGCTTGTCCAAAACTGCTCTAAATGCAACCTTCCAGAGGACAAAACTGAACACGATTTGCCTGTTTCCTGGAAGCGACCTGGTTTCCGCATTGACTTGCCATTGACATGCCATCGGTGGTCCCTTGAGGTGCGTTTGTGGTATTGCTCAAGGTTTACTCTTTCTGTGGCACTTGGCACAAATGCAGGCATAGAAGACACGACCATTGGCCCCACATGGGGCCCTCCCTGGTTGTAGCCCACCAGCTCTCGTCTACCACAGAGGATGGAGCCAACATTTATCATGGGTTGTGCAATATGGAATGGATGGCGCGTCTCAGTTTGCCACCATAGCCAGGCAGGTGGGTTCAACCAGCTGGAGTTGTGTGTTTGCCCCTTGGATCGCACATCCTTTGTTGTGCCGGGCTTGAGAGCGACTCCCGTGCTCTTGGCTTTGCTTGCAGTTTGGGATCAATCGTCTTTGCGCAGAGGCGACCCACCGTTGCCCACAGCCGCGTTCCCTGCTTGCGACGATGACTGCACGCATTCACCCCTCGCCACCCCTCCATCCCGCCATTCAATCGCAACACCACGACCTTAACTTGATGCTCGCGGACCTCAAGGATTGGCCGACTGACTTCAGCTCAGCTCAGCTCAAGCCAGTCCCCACCAGCACAGGCTCTACATCATCTTTTCACAGTGTGGAAAAGAGCCTCGCATGCACTTGCCTAGGAGGGACTGCCCTTTGTATGAACTGTTTCTTCCTCTCTTTGTAACAAATCTTACCAGCAAAGGCGCAGTGCGCGATGTAGCCCGCGGCCGTCGTCCACAGCACCCTCCTCGCCCGCGCGATCTCCTCCAGCCCCATCCCGCGCCTGTGCATCTCCAGGCACGCCATCTTGCTGGGCGTGGCCCTCAGCTCCCGCCCAGCGCTCCTGGCCGACCGCGCCCCATCGTAGCTCTCCACAACCGCACGTGCATTCACCGGCGCGTCTTCCAGCATCCCGAACTCGTGCGCCACCACCCCTACTTCCCCACCGTATTCCTCCAGCTCCCCCCTCAGTGCGATCATGCTCCCTCTCCTCAAGTGCCCAAGGGCCTGCTGCGCCATATAGTTCCACAGAGTAACCCTTGTCCGCGCGTGCCTGGTCCTTTGCCTGTCCGACCCGCTCAGCAGGACCAGCTCTAGCCTGGCCTTGCAGAAGGCCAGCCCCCGCCCTCGCAGTGGGATCTCCTGAGGCTCGGACAGCACCACACCGCTCAGGTAGGCAGCGTTGTTCGCATCCTCGTCGTACCGCCACACGGGCGGCTCGCGGGTGGCCACGCGCAGCCTCTCTGCCGCCAGCCGGTCCTCATCCCGGTTAAATGCCTCTTCGACCGCCCTGGAGTCTCCGGAAGATGAAGTCTCCCCTGGATCTGAGACTGAGTTACCAATCGGTCTGGGGCGGTCGTCCGGGGCCCTCTGGAGGGATGCGGCGCCGGCGATGTGGCGATAGGGATTGAGGGGATGGCACGCGGGGAGGGGGGTTGTAGGCCCCGGGGGGGTGAGAGCGGCGAGGCGGGAGGGCAGCAGGCCGCGGAGGGCGGGGCGCAGGCGGCGCCACGCCATGGCCGCCGTCGGGAAGGCGGCGTCCGTCGCGACTTTGCCTGCGAACCGCCGTGGGTCAGTGACGCGCACGTTGACGTGCCCGCGATTTGGGCAGTGAACGGGGGTTGGTCATGTTGCTGCTGGAATAATATTACTGCCTGCACCAAATCGGTGGCTGCTTGCACGAAGTCACGTGCACACTAGGTCCTCACCTCAGTTTTAGGGTGAGTTTTAGGGTTAGGGTAGGTTTAGGTTCAGGGGTTAGTGTTTAGGAGCCAGGTTAGGTTAGTTTTGAAGGGTTCTGGTGCAAGCAGTCACCGATTTGGTGCAGCCAGTAATTGTATGCCGTTGCTGCTGTGGGTGCCGGTGTGGTTGGCGGTGCCAACTTGGCATGTATTTGTGTACGCTTTCGCGGGTATTTGCAGGGCATAAGGGGCAAAGGTTTTTCTTCCAGGGTCGTGGTGGGGTGGGGTTCGGAAACTTGGGGTGCGGGTTGGACGCCACCCTCGCAAGAATATATTAGTCCCTCCGTCCTGTCCATGCAAATCCTTCTCACTAGCAAAAAAAGGACCAAATAGCACTTTTTCGAACACACATGAAACACACATTTCATCAAAATTCTGCACGCTAAGAACACAAAAATAAACCAAACCCGTAAACTTTGCACACGTTTGAACGCGCGTTGTTTGGCCCTTGTTTCCCTAGTGTCTTCTGCCGCTGACAAGGCCAACGCGGCCAACGCCGGTCAGTGGGTCAGCGGGTTTGAGGGTTTGGGCTGTCCGACAACAAGGGATCTTCCTGGAAAAAAGACGGAGGGACTAATTGGGTGTCCACCCTCGCTCGCCCGCTTCCCCCCACCTTCATGCCGCTTCCAGTCAAGAGCCCGCGTTTTCAAGGGCGACGCGGCAGGTTTGGCAGAGCGAGACGTTCAGGAGGGCTGTCTCGATTTTCTGGACTTGGACTCGCAGGTGCCGCGCCCGGTCGGGCTGGGGGCGCGGGGTGGCAGAGATGGCGGAGATGATGGAGGACGGTCCAGACTTTCGGATTTCCCGTCAAAGGTGAGCAGCACAGGCGGAGTCCCCTACAGTACCCCTTCGCGGAAGTGCTTCTGGTGACGATCGATGCAATCGCTGTCTCAGCGGCCCTCCTGGCCATCGAGGCGCAGGACGTGAGCCAAGGATCGGGTCGTAGTGCCCTGGTGGCGGTGGCGTCTCGGGCCCATCAGTCGGGATTCTCTTTCGGGGGAGAATCGCTGAAGCGCTGCGCCGAGAAGCCCAGCGTTGGAGCGGTGCCCCAGCGTCCAGACGGATTTCTTCCGTTTGTTTCATTAGACGCCGGAATCCCTTTTTGAGTCCTCTGCAACGGATGCAGAGATGAGCATCGTTTTGAGGCGCCTGCGACTTGGTGCGTTTCGGTGGCCCGAGTGGGCTTGACCAGAGATACTGAAACTTCAGGTGTCCAAATCTTGGCTGGCTGACTCTTCTTTCCTTACTGGTCGATGCGCTGGTGCCCAGGGAACGAGAATTGGACAAGCTCAGCAGGGGTATGGTGCGCTTCCTGCGTCACGACCCATCCGTTGCCCAGGACCCCGCAGGCTGGGTGCCGTTGCCGTCACTGCTGGAGAATCTGCGATGGACGGCGGCCCTGCACGAGGTGCAGTGGATAGTGGACAACAACAACAAGGTGCGCTTCAAACCTTTGGTGCTCAGTTCCTTGGAGAACATATTCCTCCAATTTTTGCTGCAATCCCAGTCCTGTTCACTCATTTTCACCTTGATTTACAACGTTCTTCTCACTTCGGATTGCAGCATACGCGTCAGGGCGAATAGACTGGAGCCATTCTTTCGCTCGAGATGTTTTATTCTATTTTTCCATTCTCAGTGTTACTATTCTTGCCGCTGTGCTTCCCATGGGGAGCAATTGATCCCAAATTCTTCAAGCACTGGGAGCACTTTCCTTGCAAGATAACTGGCAGCAATATTGTGCTGTAGTGCCACCTCATTTCTACTGTTTAGGGCAGAAGGACTTGGACTTGGGCTCGGTTCCCAATGGCTGACGGTCGGCTGTGCCTGAGCGTGGTCGATTCCGCAAGTGAATGGAGTCGCGATGCACCTTCAATAAAAAAATGCAAAGCGTTGCCAGCTACACTAAGAAGCACAGGGAGTCCCTCTGTCCTCGCATACCCAGCACGGGGCTCCAGCAATATCAATCATGCTCAGATCTCTTTATCGAATTCACTGATCTCACTCATCTGAGCATTCGTGAGAGGCCTTTCATCAACCAAGACAAATTGGAACAGCTTGAAAGGGTTTGCGAGGCAACAAAGGGCGTATTGGCGTTTTGCCAAAGTTTCTCTCTACAGGACATCAGCAGCCTCTCTAGATTATGCAGAGGTTCACAAATTCCCTGGGGCATCTAGATTGAATCCATCTCTGACTCGTGACTGACTCCCAAACCAGAACTACACACCCATTGCATAGTTTTCAATCCAAGTGTGCAACGTTTAGCATTTACATGCACATAAAATACACACCAACGGTACGGGATGCACTGTCGGAGTACAGCGTGAAAAACTCCAAGAATTGGTCTCTTAGTCCCCCCTACTGTGCAGAATCTTGCTTGCTGTTGCTCGACCCCTTGGTGAATTTTTACTTTTTTCGATCATTCGTTGTTGTGCTGTCTTGTGGGCATAATACTGCATTTGTTTAAATAATCCATTGAACTTCACCTTACCTACAAAATGCATATCTTGTTTCCTAGGAATACACTATAACCAAGGACTAATATTAGAAGTACTACTAGTGCGGATCAGGCTTGTTATTTATGTTACGTTTTCACGTTCTACGTTTTAACGCGTAAAATCGTAAACACACAGAAGCGGTTAATTTTGTGGCTATATTTACGGCTGCATTTATGCGGATTAAATTTAAATTGTTTACGCGTCAAAACGTAAATACATTTTTACGTGTAGAAACGTAAAAGACGATCTGCGTTATGCTGTAAATAACAAGGCTAGTAAGGATAATCACAAGAACTGTGTCATCGGTCACATCGCCCTCGTTAATGTTGCCTGCTGGTCAATAATTTCCAGAAGGACATGTTTCTTTCTTCTATCGAATTCTGTTAAATTGATATATTCTAACACCTTGGGGGGCTCACTGGGAATCTGTGCTCGCTTGCCAGAAACGCCTTGTCCTAGACATCGGCACCAACCCTCCCAGGATTAGGGCTGCGCAGGGCCATTCGGTGCAGCTGGCAGCGCCCGAGCTGGATCCCGTCAATGAGGCCGGGCAAGTTCCTCTCGCATTCCACGTGACGGGGTGGGAAGGGTAGGCATATCTGCACAAACGCCGGCTATGGGGCGCCCATTTCGGACAGTATCTGACTGTGCTAAGACACGTACGAGATTCACCACATGCATGACGAAGCAGACCCTGTTAGCTACTGGCGACATCCGGCGCTGTTCCACAAGCATCTAGACAGTTTTTTTGTTCCTGTTAAAGGGCGGAATTCAACTTTGGTAACAATATTTGCATTAGAGGTGTGGGCCTGGCGAAGACAGGACCACATCTTATGATTCGTATGCATGTCGAAAGAAATTACAAAAACATACTTATGTTTTTGTGTTTTCTTCTTGTTTTGTGTTTATAAATACATCGACAAGGCCGAGTGGAAGTGCTCCTGTACAAAGATGTTGGCGCTTTGGGCTGCACCGTTGCATGCGAGGTGTGTAGTGCATTGTTCAAGAAAGGGAAACAGGGGACGTATGTAGCACATACCGTATTTACCCAGCATTAGTAGGCGTGTATTGGAACCCAGAATGAGCAGTGGATACTAGTAGTGGGTCATGGGTACTAACGCAGTTTAGACCCCTGATCCAAGAAGCAGCAAAGAAGACTTTTGAAAAATAGGCCGTGAAATACCCAGAAATGGGCTTGAAATAAAGCAAGATGTAGTGCATAGGTAGCAACATCACCAAGCCAAAGTTGCAAAATCAGGGACACCACACTATTGGCAACTCCATATTATCAATGGCAATGTTGTTACTGAAAGCTATTAGCCTCTTCACGGGAGCCGGCGGCCAGGACCCAGGGCTGCTACCCGGCCATCATGGGCTCTCTGGAATGCTCGAGGCGCGTTTGCCTCTACGATGCGAAGAACGAGGAACGACGTGGGCCTCGACACGCTGGGGCGCCGCGTCGCGACGACGGGCGTGGCTCTCCTGCGCTTTCCGGGCTGATGCCTGTCAGGATGGCTGATGGGATCTGTGATTGGGTTTGTGGCCTGGTATCCAGCGTGCGAATTGGGGACGGGCCCGGCCTTGCAGCGTTTTGCGGGCAGTTTGCGATGAGGATTCTCACAACGGCCGCCGTCCCGACCAGCCGTCGCCTGCCAATTCCTGGCGCTGGACCTTGGGGCGGCCTTGGCAGACGCGACGCCGGAACCCGCTCTGGCGGGCAGGGAAGCAGGTTGACTCAATCCAGAAACCAGGGCAGCTTTGATTTCTCGACCGCTTCCTTGATCGTGCCTCACGGCGTCGGTCACAGCCCGGCGATCCTGCGCTGAAAGCTCCAACGCCAGCCAGTCGACCCCGCGGCCTTTCGCGGGCCTCCTTCCAAATTCTCCCTCGACAGCATCCACCCCGACCCGGTCGTCCCCGTCGATGCGCGAGTCGCAGGGAACGCGGTTTGGCCCAGATTGCGCAACGCGGCCAAGCACCACCCTCGGACATCCCTGCCACCATCCATGCCTTCGTTCGTTTTTGTTGACGTTCGGGGTTGGACACCAACACCGGGTCATGGATACTAACATGGCTTCGAACCCCAAAGAGGGGGGTGGATACCAATACCGGGTAAATACGGTACGTGTGCTACACAGTGACCCCAATGAATGTGGCTGCCTATAGGTACACGCGCAACAAATGTCCCGGTGCACATTTCCAGATTCTTCAGCATCCGCTGACGTCAGCTGAACGTAGGCAGCGATCTCATCTGGTATTCCTTACATCGCATTTGGAGTGATGCTGAATCCCTGTTATGTCTCAAACATACTTAAAATTTTCAGTATTTCAGCAAGGTGTATTTCATCTCCAATACTTGATGCCATTGCCTCCTTTTGTATATAATCTATAATATGTAATCACACGATGTGGTATCGTTCAGGCACGTGCTACTATAATGATGCACCATTTGCCAACAATTGGAATGATTGATTTCACTGACAGAACATATTTCGGCAATTTGCTCAATTCAGAAAATTAAGGCTTAGACATGGGTCTGAAATGGACAACAACGCGTTTCTAACCATATTGCCGGATGTTGAAACAGGTGGGAGGCCATTCAGCAGTCGGGCGAGCTGCGCAAGATGGGTCGTACCCACATACACTTCGCCACGGCTGGTGTGCACCTGCGAAAGAATCGATGGGCCACCGTCTTTTTGGCTCTGGACCTGGCAGGCGCCATGGCCGAGGGACACAAGTTCTACCGGTCCAGCAACGGCGTCCTGCTCACAGAGGGACCGCTGCCGATCAGGTTCGCTTCACCTGCTAAACTGATCATTGCAAACTGCAGATTGAATATGACGAACATTGAGATATGCGGCACGAGGGGGGGTGGCCATTCGCTATGGAAGAGTGGGCGAGGGTCATTGCCATGCTGCGTGGTGTGATGCAGAGTTTCTTGCAACTGGCAGAAACTATGCATTTCATACAGTTTTCTGTGTGATTTCGAGCAGTGTCAAAGTGCTGATAATCATGCATTGTGACGCTACACATCAGCAGTGCAATACTAACGAGTGCTAATTGTAGTGATAGAATATAGTAGCTTGACCAGTGCTCCAAATGGTTAATCTGCGTCATCTTCAGCATGTGCTGGCTGCCGGATTCTGCAGCAGATTTTGAAGGAAAGCGCACATCCCAAAGCAGCTGTTTGTAATCCCATATCTGACCGCCTTTCAACAGCGATGCACCAAGTCGGACAATTGCTCAAATTCGTGTATCGAAATCAAGCATTTGTGTGCTACGAAGTAGCGAGCCCTTGTGTTCGCAACCGTGACGAGGATGAACATTTAACACAGTCATTTGCTCTCCTTGTTTAGGGCACAAAATGGCTTTTTGTGCTTTTGTATGAGTGTCAGTTTCCGCTTTGAGTGATGCCTTTTCGGGCCACCCGTTGCCAGTATGTGCAATTCCTCCACACACCCAGAGGCATGGCAGGCAATGAGTGGCCCCTAAAAGTCAGGCCCAAAGTCAAAGTCAAGCGCTTGTATCTTCCGCCCAACTAACCCATATATCACCACATGGGAATTCAATGCCGACGACAGGTGGGCGTCCTCAGGAACAGTTGAACAGCAGGATCAATGAGGTAGATAATTAGAGATATATAGGACCAGACAACAACGGAGCAAATCAGCACTGCAACCGATTGCTGGCGTTCTTGTGTACGGCGTGGTGCTGAACATGACGACGTTACGTCTTGCTTTGCAGCCAGAACGTCGCTCTTGCGAATTGCAGGCGCTGGCGGACATGTCGGGAGATCTGTAAAAGCCATGGAATGCACACATCCCATCAGCAAACACGGATTGACCATTGACACGCTCGTCAGCACTGTTGCTCTTTAAACCCTTCCGCATAACAACGCGCCGTTTTGGCGTTTTGGCGGAGATAAAGATAAAAAATAACGCCCTTTTGACAAATTTGTGCCGAGCCACGTAAAATTAATGGTTTGAAAAACAAATGCGGAGCAAAAACGTGACGGTAAGAATTTTTCATGCGGAAAGGTTGGATATACTACAGTACCTGCAAGTTACAAGATCTTGTTTTCTTCACGGCTGTTCTGGCAGGTGTGAGTAGTAGAATTACAAGCGTCGGCAAGATATGTGTTGGATCTTACTGACGAAATGGTACCTCGCAAATGTCGATCAGGTTCGTCACACAGGCGGAGCTACCAGAGGAGTGGAGGTGAACCTGAGTCAACTGAAGACGTCCTGAGAGTTAGGTATGTTGAGTTGTGGAGAAACGGCGCCCAACTGCTGTTGAAAGTTTCAAATCTTAAAGCTTGCCGGGAATTCCAAGATTCGTGAATCGCTCCCCAGATTCTGAGTACTGTCGTGTACCCGTCGATTGTGCCCGATGTCCTGCGGGGGCAGATCTTGACTTGGAGTAGGTCACATTAAAATTGATTGGTTTTTGTAAGGCACAAGTGAATGGCCTTTGGGCGGAGTTTGCGCAGCGCATAACGTGTGAACCAATGCCAAGGGCGCGATTAGTCAACGCCTTGTCCACCATCTATGCCTCTGGCTCAGTAACTTAACATTGTCAGTACTGGCAAGACGGCTGGCGCAAACAACACAAGAAGTACTGTCGGCACAGGCAGCAGCACTATTGCCAGTTCGGTGTTTGTAGGTCATGGGATCGCACGGTGGATGCATGCTTTGTGCGTCCACCAACACGCGCAAGCTACGGTTTCCTATGATTGGATTCTGATCAATGAACAATGCTGCGTTGTTCTAGCTCGCTTCGATCGCCTTCTCGTAGGATGCGGCTGCGTGAATTCCAGCTGTTGTGTTGGTCTCTCTTCCATGAGAATAATGTGCAGCAATGGCACACCAGCAGGCAGCCGACTGGAGAACAATTTCTTTTTGGGGATGTCGTTGGGTCTGCTCGTTGCCTGTACATTGATACGTAGATGTCATGGCAGTATCGGGCGCAGAATGTGCCAGTGATGTCGGCGCCCAAGTACTGACTCGTACTACGGAGCCACCATCACCAAGTTTGTGGGAGGTGTGCAGCTACAAAGGGGAATTACAATGAATTGTTTTGCGCGCTTCCCACCATTTGACCTTTAATTGACATTCCGATGAAATGGCTAGCTGTTTGAACGTGTGAGGAGCAATTCAAATTGAGAAGTGTCCAGATTGTTCAGACCAAGTTGCATGGCTCCACGTAAATATCAATGCACGATGTCTCCGTAACCATTGCCAGTGCGGGATTTCACATGGATTGTAAATTCGGCTTGTTTTACGCATTTTTTGCTTTTTAATGTGCTGACCTGGCCAATTGGTTTCAGATACACACCGCATTTGTGTTCTATTCCAATGAGATCATCACTTGTTAGTTCATGCGCCAATATCACGTATCAATGTTAGTCGTTTATATGCCGCACCCATCCCTTCTGCAGCCGTTCGCTTTCCCTGACGAGCAGATCCTTGATTCGCGTGGAGGGACGCAACTCGTCATTGAGGGCACGCGGAGGCGGCGAGCTGGTGACATGGACGCATGCATGACAGAAAACCATTTTGGGCGTGTGCATGACGTCATGGCCTTCAAGATGCAAGGCCCACGTGCATTCTCTCCAAGGCAAATTGAAGCAAGGCGATTTAGCGGTGAAATACGCCGATTCCTGAACACGGGATCCCAGCGACACCAAAGGCGCTCCCGTTAGTGATGTTCAAACCGCGTCTTGGAGGAGCGGGGACTTGGCAGAGCGCAGGGCAAATGTTCCAGTGACTTTGCTGTTTAACTTTCTGACTGTCGGCTACGCTTTCTGGAAGGGTTACTGCATGCAAGGTGAGAATTATGCGGCCACCTCGAAAGGTGCTTCGTCCAGATTTTGAGTGCTTGGGACTGTGAGGAGCCCGCAAGGGTGTGTGCGCATGTATGGTAATGTGGATAGGATGTTCTGAATGGAAAGGCACTCGGGATGGCCAGCGTTCATGTGGGCTAGAGTGGGATTGGATCTTTCTGGCGTGTTTGCTCTTACAAGGATCATTTCCATGCCTTGTCCAAGGGCCCTTCAAGCGATTGGAAGCCAATGCATTTAGACACGCTGACGTACATAGTGAGCCACATCGTGGAGCACTTGGCGCCTCATGCATCTAGCCAATTGAGCTTTTGGATTTCTTTGGTGTTAAGCAGCCGCTTTCACATGGCAATTTCGCGACAGATAGTTGGCGCTCTGTGTAAGCTGCGACATGCAGTTTGTCGTTGCCTGCAACGCCTTGCTAGAGTTTCCGTCCCAGTGAAGCCTTCCACATGTCAGTCAGAACATCTTCTTGGCCGATTGACTTTTAGGTATTACACGTTAAAGCAATGAAACTGGCGCATTGCGCCCCAATGATGGGAGCCTTATCAAACTCCTTTTTTCGCTCGATGCCAGCAGTGTGAATGATCAGACTCGTTTTTTCTGATACGTCATTCACCGTATTCCGACTTCAAAGCCTTGTACTACTGCTAAACACAAGCATATCGTTCATGTTGCTTTGAAGGGCTAGTTGTGCCGAAGCAAGATTTACACCAACTTTCTACCTTTCTGAGCAGTCTTACACTCCTCAAATTTCAGGTTACGTTCGTTCAGACTCAAACTGGAATTGTGTAAACTGGATTTTTCCGTTATTGGATGGAACTTCCGGAGCACTGCCGCAGATAGTGGTCGATGTGTGTGGAGACCGTCCGATGTTCGCTGTCTGGTGTTTAGGAGGACAGACAGGGTAGATGTTCGTTGGCGGACAGCAATCCTTGTCACAGCGGCGGTTATCAACGTTGTGCCAAGTGTTCGCTGACAGCACATCGCTCAACATTGTTCATCAGCTAGAAGCAGCAAGAAACTATTTTGCCACGTTTTGCTTGCACGTTTCAACTGCGCTGAAGTGTATGAAGCGAATTTCGCATTGCGCTATCTTTCGCATTGCGAAAGTGTATGATGGTACTGTACCGCTTGCTGCGGCGGGCCCGATCGTGCGATGCATTGATGCTGACTTGCCCAACGTGCGGCATTGCACCTTGCGCTGTGCTGCAGAGAGCATGAGACCCCATCTTGTGCGACATAAGGGAGGGATGGGTACTGTCCGCAAAAATGTAGCGACTGAAAAGCAACCCAGCCAATGATGGCCCTCAAATGAAACCCTTGCGTCCACCCACGCCGCCAGCCCACACTCAGCGTTTGCACGGCCTTTGGCTGCGAACTTTTGGAGGGGCTTGGAAAGCGAGACGCCACATAGCATCCACCGTTTCACTGGGTGTACCAGTTGTGCACTTGGTGTACGTTGGGTTCCTACTGTGCCCCCTGTTTTCACTGCACGGGAAGACCCAAGCAAGCCACCATTGCGAATATAGATCGTAGAAAAAGAGGAAAACACGCTCCAAAGACAGGTTATGAGCAGACAGCTACAAACCTTGGGAACGAGAACGAGGGTGGTGCATATTGGAGGACAAGGGCGGTGTGATGCCACAAGGGTCGAAAGACCGGGATGCAAGCAAAGGGCGGTGACACGGTGTGCCACACCGCATCCATTGCTTCTATAATCAAATGTACAACGCACAGTACTTTCGGCCAATGTCAATGCCACCACCTGGATCACTGCGGCCATGGCTTGAGAGTCCAAACCACCAAGATTCCGTGGCGGTGCGTGTGAGGACGCGCTTCCTCGCACGCGCAGACGAGACGCGGGCGCCCGCCAAGTCGACACCTCGCCTTCCGCGCTCACATCCACGCCCTCTGCCACCCCCTTGGAGCCGCGGGACAGCTGCGACTCCCCGCCGTGAAGACCCCTTGCCCCGCCGCCCGACCGGCCACTCCCTCCAACACAACGGCTGGAGGCCAGTACGGGGCAAAGTACTGGGCCCCGGCAAATCCGGCCGCCCAGCGAGGCTGTCCTCCCTGAATCCGTCTCTTGTCACGCTCGCCCACATCTACTGCGGCAGCCCAGGTCGGCGCCCCTCGCTTTCCGCCACCCCCCCGCCTGCCTCGTTTGGAACCGGGCGCGGTATTTGCGCCTTTCCCCGCCAAGCTCAAGCCGCGGAGGGCCTTGGGATCTGATCGAGCGAGCCATGGCGGGCGATTTGGGCGACCGCGAGGAGTGCGTGTTTCTGGCCAAGCTCGCCGAGCAGGCCGAGCGCTACGACGAGATGGTGGAGGAGGTGCGCAAGATCGCCAAGATGGTGCACGCCCAGGAGCTGAGCGTGGAGGAGCGCAACCTGCTCAGCGTGGCATACAAGAACGTGATCGGGTCGCGGCGGGCGAGCTGGCGGATCGTGTCGAGCATCGAGCAGAAGGAGGAGAACAAGGGGAACACGGAGCACGTGGAGAGGATCAAGAAGTACCGTCGTCAGGTACATGCCCCGCGCCAGGCGGGCGGGGCTGGGCGGCGGCCGGCTCCGCAGGGGATATCGCGGCTGGAAGGCGGGCCGGGTGGCCGTGGGAGGATCCTCGCCGTGCGCAGTTTCGTTGCCGGCGGTTGAGTGTGCCGGCCAGATCGACTGGGCGGGGCGCCCGGCGACGGGCGAGCGCGGCGGGTGGTTTGTCTTGGGAGGGATCTCCGCGGGAGGGGAGGGGGCGAGGGAGGGGGGGCGCCAGGACCTTCGGCCGGCCATGGGCGTCTGGGCCGTGTCCACGCGCGTGCGTGCGGGTGGCTCAAGGCGGCCTGGCCTTTCGGGCATCGCCGCGGATGCGCCCTGCCGCCCGGGCGCCCGCCGGGGGGCCCGTTGGCGTGATTCACCGCCGCCGATGCCCGCCCCGCACCGCCCGGGAAGCAGTAGCGGCTGCGGTCGGTCGCCGCCGCCGACGTGTTTCCGGTTTTTCTGGCCGAGGCAGTCGTCGAGGGGCGCCTCGCATGGCGGCCAATGCCTCCCGGCGGGGGCGGCCACGCGCTCACGCATTCCGAAAGGCGGCCCGCGGCCGGCCGGGCCGGCGGGGCCTAGTCACCGCGCGCGCGGAAGGCGCGTGCGCGGCTGCGGGCTCGGGGCTGTCCCGTCATGGTGACGCGCTCGCTGCCTCGGCCTCGCCCGAGGCTGCGATCCTCGGCGACCGGCAAATTCGTTTGAACTCCAGTCCTTTTGCCGCACTGGCCGCTTCGTTGGAACGCCGGGTCCTTCTGGAAGGTGCGAGCGCAAGGGGAGGGGATCCCCGTGCACGGCGCAGGTTCCCCTTGTTGTGCCGGTCGGCCTTGTGACGGCACCCCCGCGCTGAACAAGATTTGCCTCTGCGCGCGCTGCCCGCAGGTGGAGCAGGAGCTGCAGGACATCTGCAACAACATTCTCGGGCTGCTGGACGAGCACCTCATCCCCACCGCCTCCTCCGGCGAGTCCAAGGTCTTCTACCTGAAAATGAAGGGCGACTACCACCGCTACCTGGCGGAGTTCAAGGCTGGCGGCGACAAGAAGGACTCCGCCGACAACACGCTGGCCGCCTACAAAGAGGCGCAGGTGGGTGGCGAGGCGCCAGGCTGCCAGATACCCAACTCCTTCCCCATCTTATGGCAAGAACGAGGGCGCTCATCGTGCCGACACGCTCGCGCAGGCGTGGAGCTTGTTCTCTGTGGCCACGCCTACTCCCCGTTTCGCGTCTTTGCTGCTGCATGGACACAGAATATCTTATATAGCAACAAGGGTGGGGATGAAGGGATCCATTTGGTGATGGCTGGTGGCTTTCCACCTCTGGAAAGACGTTGTTGCACGTATGGCAGGCAACGATGGGCGCTCTTGCCCACCAATGCCGAAAGGCTGGCATTCCTTTGAGTTGGAAGTCTGTGCCACGGTAGCATGCACCTCTACCCTGTGAACGCGAACAGCAAGGGCCACCTATTGACATTGGGTTTGTGCATGTGCGCAGGACATTGCACTGGTTGATCTGGCGCCCACGCACCCGATTCGCCTTGGCCTGGCCCTCAACTTCTCTGTCTTCTATTATGAGATTTTGAATTCTCCCGAGCGGGCCTGCCATCTGGCAAAGCAGGTGCGAGCTGCAGGGCTTGCTCCTGGCAGGGCACTTGCTGCTGCCTACTTTACTCCTCCTGAACACCAGCTTAGGGGGCGCCACAACTTGGGCAACCCCGTTTTCGTTTAATGGGCAGGCAGCCATCTTTGTGGCTCCTTGCTGGACAGAATCTGACGATGTTCAGTTGAAGGCAATGGCTTGCGAGTGGAGGGTACGGGGCAGCCTGCCTCAGCACGTCACCCTGAAAACAAGCTGTCCATGTATGGGCACAGTCTGCCTCCTGCTGTCACCAACCTAGTTTGGAGCGCAACTAGTATTGACGTGTGAAGCGTGTGTGTGCCTTTGGCTGACAGGCTTTCGATGAGGCCATTGCTGAGCTGGACACCCTTGGAGAGGAGTCCTACAAGGACAGCACACTGATCATGCAGTTGCTGCGGGACAACCTGACCCTGTGGACCTCCGACATGCAGGTAACTTCTCTGCTGCGAGTGCCTTTCAACTGCTGGAAGGAGACACTGGCCGATGACCGAAACTCAGTGGAGGCACGCGCCATGACCAGTTTCTTAGTCACATTGCTGAAGTGATACAATCTGCCACTCTGGGCAATCTTCTTGCAGTTTTTGTCTGACTGGTACCCAATTTGGCACATCTCACACATTTTGCATCTTTCTGTGAAGGGAACCTGCTTGGCGTGCGCTCTCGAGATCCTTGTATATGTGGGTGCGGGTGCAAGTGCTGTGTTGTGGGACTTCTAGGGCTTGCCCGGCCACTGTAGGCACTGCCGCCACTGGACAACATCGACCAGTGTGCACGGAATTGTGACCACCCGTTTTGTTGTTTGCAAGGACCAGGAGGAGCCTGGCAAGGGCGACAAGCAAGAAGACGACGGAGCTGGAGCGGTCTAGTGTCTCAATGTCGGCTTGCATCCTGTTCCTGCTGTGTTGCTCTTGACAGAACAGGATCTTATGAAGGGCTCTGTGCTTGGCATGGGGCCTTTGGTTGTTTGCCCATTGGTGCTGACTGAACTGTCCAGCTGAGTATGGAGTGGCCCCTGTCATTCTTTATGTCTCCTTGTGCTAGAGTCAGACAAGAGTGTTACATAAGGACCGTGGTGCTGGTGGAAGGATGCTGTGAGTGCCTCACTGCGCCTGGTGATGCCGCTGTGGTAGATGTGAATTTTGACCTTGGGACCAACAGGATGGATGTGTAATGAGGACTGGGCGATGCAAGGGCATGTACCCCTCACCTGTGAGTGGTGTGTGAGGGGTCTTTTTGGGAGGAGCTCTGTGTCCCTTTTGTGGATCGATCATACCAGCCAGTTTGCTCACTATTCGGAGGACAATGTTGATTGATGTGCAGTGTATCATGGCACCTTGTGTACCTTGTGCATTGATCATCTGAGGTGTGACGGCTGGAGCAGCGGTGTCGCTCGAGTGGCTGTCATCGACCGTCCTTGTTGCGAAGTTGTTTTTTGTAATCAGCACCAGCTGATTCCGTCTTGTCCAGGCTGTTGATGAAGTTCGACTTGCTCCATGGGCTTTGGAGCTCTGTTGGTCAGCCAGTGCAAACCCATTACAACAGGAGTTTACTTTAAGGCCAGAACTCGGCAGTGATGGGCAGGGGCTGGGACCAACGTGTGTGCCTGAACAGTGGGTCGAGGCATGTGTCGGTGCAACCCCTACTCACCGCTTGGGCGTGTGAATGGCAGTGTTGGCTGCTGCCTAGGGCAAGATGCGAGTGGGCAAGGAAGGGACCATTGCAGTGTTGCCTTCAGTGCCATCAGTTCCGAACCCACTTACTAAGGAGGTCACACGTCGACGGCCTCTCAGCTGTGAGGGTTTGGTGTGCTGCCAGCAACGCCACGAGCCAAGAGAACGCCGCAATCAATGCCTTGAGCTTCGCCTGTTGCACGCTCCGAGCCGTTGAGGTACCATGGGATTGCACGGAACCACGAAGGCGTATGTCAAAGAGCGCCACTGCCAACCCGAGCATGCACCCACAACTGGACGACACGACAATCAGGAAGGGCGTGCGCTCACACCCAAATTCCACTCTGCCCATGTGGGAACACAAGCCACCAATCAGCAGATTTGTTGGGTTGAAAAGAGCACAGGGACAGCGTGATGCAAACATAGCACGTTCACGTACAGGAGTATGGCAAACAGTGCTTTCCAGCGAACGATAATTCTTTCTAAGAAATTGTTCTCACGCTGTTCAATGGGAGAACGCCATGATACCCAAACTGGATGATTTCTCCAGAGCGGAGACCTCAAGATGAAGTCTGGGATCCTATTGTAGGGATTCAGCAAATCCAGCTGTACGTCGTGTGCTTCCTAACAGCGGAAAATGAGTTGTTAATCGATGGTGCTGAAGTTACGTAACATAATGAAGCACGCTCACCTCATCTGTATCAAGATGGTCCTTCACTATGCAGGCATACAAAGTCAATATCCATGGGAGCAGTTGCGCTGTGGCTGCTAGACACGAGATGTCAAAATGCTGGACAATGTCATGGGAAGACTCGGTCACACAGACGCGGGGAATTGCAGCGTGATGTGAGGTGGTCCGGTGATTTGACCACTGCGACGGCCTACGCCATGGAATCATCCACATGCGGAGATTTTGAAATCCCAACTCAAAAATAACAGATATACTCTCCTCTCGTCATGACTGGGTGGAACTACCGTTGGTTTTAAGCCCATCCGCATAGTAACGTAACACTTGGCCTTTTTGTGGAGAAAATAATAAACCAAATAACGTTCTTTTATTGAAATTTGTGCAGCACAGCGCAAAAGAAACAAAAATAACGCTCTGAAAAGCAAATGCGGGGCAAAAAGCGCAACGGCAAAATTTTCCGATGCGGAAGGGTTTAAAACCCGACGGCAAACGCAGTCAAACAACTCGGCATAGAGCACCCCCAAAACTCGCCAGGAACGACTGCAGCCTCCCTTCGACCGAACTCCAGCGCCCCCAAGCAGATTCTGCACGGGCCCTCGGCCGCCGCATGACCTACTGTTAAATTATGGTATAGTCACCATGGTGACTAATGTGTGGATGATGTGGACAACAAATTGGCATTGCTGCACAAGTGGAAAAACAACAATATGATGCATACGGTGACTAGCTCCCCATTGAGGCAAAACTTAGGGTGTGCACAACAACACAAAGGATCAATTGATGTTTAAGATGATTTGACAAAAGTTTTGATGAGTTAGATGGCTTAGATGAATGAATTGGGCGGTGAAAACATGATCATTGAATTGCTTGCGCGATTCTGATGAATTTGGATATGCTATGGTTAAATGACAATCATTTAAGCCATTAAACTCATTTGAATCATTTAGGATAATGATCAATCATCTATTTTTATCAACATAGGTGAATGCGGCATGTCATGGGCTCACACGCGCTGTAATATAGGTGTGAACTTGGTGGCACTGGTCGTTGGGCGCGGTGTGCCATGTGCATTACATAAGGGTGGTAGCAATAGTGTGATGGGTGATGTTGAGCGTGTCACCGTCCTGCCACCCTTGGCAGCGTGTGTGAAGGCTGTGGGATGCTGTGGGCGCCGTGAGAGTTGTGTGGAAAGTGCAATAGAGTGTAAAGTATGCCGGTGGCTGGTGCTGTGCATGGGATAAAGGAAAATGGTGATGGCATAATGGGATATTGTCACTAGAAAATGCATATGGTGAATTCTGGCGAGTGTGGTGGATTCTGACGGGAAGGGGGAATGTTATAGGTGCAATATGTGAGTTCGCAGTGTGGTAGGGCGTTGGAACAGGGTAGTTCAATAGGAAGTGTATTTAGAAGGAAATGGTGTAAGGGAAAGTTCTATGGGATAAGGCATGGGGTGTTGTGGTGTAAGGGATGTTGTGATAGTGTTAGGGAGTGGTGTTATAGGGCAGAGGCGGAGGATAAAAGAGGGGGGCCGCTGGTCCATTTGACAATAGTGCCAACCGCCCGCACCCCCTCGTTCTTGGGCCCGGGGGCCCAATAGGGCCCCTCTCCTAGAAGACCTTAAGTATTGGAGCACCAAGAAGGAGTCCGAATTCGGACTAGGGCCCCATGAGCAAACTTGTTTAGGCGAGAGTGGAGATTCATCTGGCGAATTTGTAGAATATTCTGAAGTGATCCAGTGTGGATAAGGAGGATCGAGGGGATCAAGAATTGAATTGCCGGATGATGGATCTATAGATTCAGAGCAAGGTGTAGTGCAAAGGGCAGCATTGCATTTGGCAAGAGATGGGAAAACGGTAGCAAGAATTGTATGGACACCTCAAGTCATCTGTGATGGTTGTGTATGTTGGGTCAAAAGGGTGATTCATGTGGACTGAGCATATGAAGTGACGTGATGTTGTTCAATCAGGATTGATTTCTTGACGATGTTGATTGTGATTGATCATCAATTTAAGCAATGGCTTATTTGTTCAGTTCAATATGGTGATCTCAAACTCTCAAAGTGACGGAGTTTTAATGGGCCGAGGGTAGGTTAATCCTGGTGAGTTTTGGTGGCAAAAATGATGGTTAAAAAGTGATGGGGATATCAAGTGAATGGAATATAGAAATATGGAAAAAGGCAAACGTGATGTGAAAGGACATCAAAGTGCCATCAAAAGACATGCAAAATAGATGTGGCCTGTGACCTTCATTATTGAGGGAGTCGGTATTGATTCCAGGCTTTGTCCTTTGAGATTTGGGGCTGCATTTTGCAGCTGGGCCCACCACAATATGAGTGATGAAGTTGCGGATGATGTGGATCTAATTTTCCCAAGGAGAATGTCCCAATAGTTAGTGGCTATGGCAGTGTGTGGATATGTGTGTTGTGGCAAGTGGAAGTGATCAGTGTTTGATGGTGATTGGTTTGGTGATTGGTGGTTGAGTGTGATGGGTGATTTTTGGTGAGCAGTGTTTTCAAGGTTTTTCTACCTTGACATTCTGATGGTTTGATGATTCGATGGTTCTGATTGTGTTTCTCTTGAATTGCTTCATGTTGGTTCGATTTGGTTTATGTGTTTGAGTTTGTTGGAACAACATTCTTATTGTTCTTGGACTTTTTGGATTCCTTTATGGATCTATTGGAAGCTCGAGGTTGGCAAATGGGCACTTCTTTTGAATATGCTGGAAAGGTTTGTTGAATGCTCGTTAACAATTGTGTCACACATTATGAATGCCATAATTGGGATATTGGATTTGGGAGGTGAGAATGTTGGACTTGGTTCTGGTGCAATTTCATCGCACTGGATTGAGAATGGAAGGATGAGGTGGTTTGTCAGTTTCATAGCTATTGACATTCATCTAGCTTGCAGGTATGGGACTGCAATGTTATGATGATTGGTTGGATATTGACCGGTGGGAGGTCTGTATCCCATTTGGATTTGAGCGGTTTTGATCCTAGCCTGTGGGGTCTGAAGAGGGCTGGGAGGATACATGTGTGGTGGTCAGTCTTGGACAAGCAGTGCTGAGGTAATCGGGGAGTAGGATTCGACCTGCAAAGATCCGATAGATTATTCTTGGATGTGTCTTGAATTCGGAGTTTGGATATGTGTGTGGTATGTTGGTTGCTTATAGCCCAAGGCATGAGTGTTTCATGGATGTGGTACCAAGGATCGTTTTGTGTTGGTTGACTTTGTCTCTAAGCTGACAAGTGGATTGAGTATGGCATCAGTTTCATGGAATCAGATCTGATTTGCTACTTTCACTTCATGGTTGTGTGAGAATTGGAGAGCATCATTGGCATACAGGTATGGGACTGTATTGCTGATAGGAGCTGCAAATTTGCATCTTGAAAGATGTGTAGCTACTTTCCTGGTGAATGATATATCGAGGTTGACGATGGAAAGGGTAAGTACTCATCTGTGAGTCAAAGTTTGCCCTAGTGTGCTATGGTTGGTTCCTTCTTTTTGGATCATACCTTGGCATCTAACATTGATTGGAGGTTCAAAGAGCAATCACGTGCTCAAGGAGGTATTGGTAAGGTGTTGGAATATTCTATTGATTGGAGAAAGGACAAAGCAAAGATGCCAAGAGGAAAGGAAAGGGCAAAATATGACTTGATGGACAGAAGAGGATAAGGAAGTTTTCGATGATCAGGCAAGGTACAATGGATGGATAGCATTGCTTTGGCTCAAGTGTTGAAGTTGGTGGATCGCGACCATCAGTTTTGAAGCACATTTATGGACAAAGACAAGCTCGAGTGATTTCAGCTGTGAAGTTGGCCAGTGGTGATTTTGGTTTCGAAACCAAGTTACATCACCTTGGCGGGAAGCAGCCATGGAGGGTCTATTCTTCTGCATTCCCAAAGCTTCGTAAGTCTAGCTGGATGGAACCCCTGGAGCATGAAGAGAGCTGGGAGGATTAAGGAGTGGCGGTCAACTCTGTGCAAGCGCGAGTTCCAGCAATACAACAGGAGGGGGAGGTTGGACGGGAAGGTAACCTGTCTAGTTTTGCAAGTGGAATATTTCTGGTTGATCGGATCAAAGAAGAGCATAAGGAGTTTCATTGAGGATAACATGAGTTGGATTTGTTGTCATTGGAATAGGAATGAGTACAAGGGCAGAAAGTTGGTGCTAAAGATTCGGAGTTTGCGCAGGGTAAGCTGGTGTGCCCATGTTAAATTATGGTATAGTCACCATGGTGACTAATGTGTGGATGATGTGGACAACAAATTGGCATTGCTGCACAAGTGGAAAAACAACAATATGATGCATACGGTGACTAGCTCCCCATTGAGGCAAAACTTAGGGTGTGCACAACAACACAAAGGATCAATTGATGTTTAAGATGATTTGACAAAAGTTTTGATGAGTTAGATGGCTTAGATGAATGAATTAGGCGGTGAAAACATGATCATTGAATTGCTTGCGCGATTCTGATGAATTTGGATATGCTATGGTTAAATGACAATCATTTAAGTCATTAAACTCATTTAAATCATTTAGGATAATGATCAATCATCTATTTTTATCAACATAGGTGAATGCGGCATGTCATAGGCTGACACACGCTGTAATATAGGTGTGAACTTGGTGGCACTGGTCGTTGGGCGCGGTGTGCCATGTGCATTACATAAGGGTGGTGGCAATAGTGTGATGGGTGATGTTGAGCGTGTCACCGTCCTGCCACCCTTGGCAGCGTGTGTGAGGGCTGTGGAATGCTGTGGGCGCCGTGAGAGTTGTGTGGAAAGTGCAATAGAGTGTAAAGTATGCCGGTGGCTGGTGCTGTGCATGGGATAAAGGAAAATGATGATGGCATAATGGGATATTGTCACTAGGAAATGCATATGGTGAATTCTGGCGAGTGTGGTGGATTCTGACGGGAAGGGGGAATGTTATAGGTGCAATATGTGAGTTCGCAGTGTGGTAGGGCGTTGGAACAGGGTAGTTCAATAGGAAGTGTATGTAGAAGGAAATGGTGTAAGGGAAAGTTCTATGGGATAAGACATGGGGTATTGTGGTGTAAGGGATGTTGTGATAGTGTTGGGGAGTGGTGTTATGGGGCAGAGGCGGAGGATAAAAGGGGGGGGCCGCTGGTCCATTTGACAATAGTGCCAACCGCCCGCACCCCCTCGTTCTTGGGCCCGGGGGCCCAATAGGGCCCCTCTCCTAGAAGACCTTAAGTACTGGAGCACCAAGAAGGAGTCCGAATTTGGATTGGGGCCCCATGAGCAAACTTGTTCAGGCAAGGGTGAAGATTCATCTGGCGGACTTAGAGAATATTCTGAAATGATCCAGTGTGGATATGGAGGATCAAAGGGATCAGAATTGAATTGTCAAATGATGGATCTTTAGATTCAAAGCAAGGTGTGGTGCAAAGGGCAACATTGCATTTGGCAAGAGGTGGAAAAGTGGTAGCAAGTGTTGTGTAGGTTTCTCAAGTCATGTGTGATGGTTGGGTATATTGGGTTGAAAGGGTGATGCATGTGGACTGAGCATTTGAAAATGAAGTGATGTTGCTCAATCAGGATTGATTTCTTGACGATGTTGATTGTGATTGATCATCAATTTAAGCAATGGCTTATTTGTTCAGTTCAATATGGTGATCTCGAACTCTCAAAGCAACGCGAGTTTTAATGGAGCGAAGATTAAGTTCAGCCTGTGATCTATGGGTCCTTCGGGGCGATCACTAAGGGGCATGTACTTTAACACCTACAGATCTCGATCCACCGCCGCTGGGCGCGCCAGCGGAATCGCCCAGCCGCTCTGGGCGGCGGCGGCATCCCGGGCAACAAATTCTCCCCTCCCCGCCAACCTCTCCACAGCCCCACACCCAGCCGACACTCTCCGTGCGCGCCACCGTGGTCATCCGCGCACCGGCCTCCCCCCCTTGCAGCGGCCGCGCCGCCACGTGGCCCAGCCCCCCGCCCCACCCGGATCGCCCACGTGGCATCGCGAGGCTCAGGGCCAACGACCCCCCCTCGCCCTATTTGATGTGGCACCCCTGCGCCCACGGGCCGCTATTGCACCGCCTTGCTCCCCCCCGGCGCCCTCCCCCGCCCGCCTCCGGTCGCCGCTCCGCGCGCCCGGCGCCTCTCTCCGACTAGCCAGACTTGTTCCGCAGTGCTGCTCGCCATGGCCGCCTCGATGACCGCCAAGTCGTCCGCCTTCCTGGCGCCGCGCGCGCTGGTGCCCCAGGCCCCGGCGGGCGCCCCCCGGGGACGTCCGGTCCACTGGGAAGTGCGATGCGGGGCCTACGACGAGGAGCTTGTCGCCACCGCCGTGAGTTGGCACCGCGATCCGCACCACGCGCCGCCGGCCGCGTCCTCGGGTGGGCCCGCGAGGGCGTTAAGGCTCGCCGCGCTGCCGCGCCCGGCGGCCGGCGGAATGATGCCCGGCCTGGCGCCGCATCGGCGATCCGGGAGGCTCGCTCACGCAGCCTCGCGGCCGGCTGGTGGATATTGGCGGGTCCGCCGGCATCTAAGCGCCCCTGAGGCTCTCGGGCGTGGCCTTTTTTGGCCGAAGCGGCGGAAGGCCGGGGGGCGGCTGGCTTTCGCGATGGCTTTCCCCCCTCCCCTCGCTTGGCGCCTCCCAACGGCATTTGTCAATTTGTTAACCCCGCCGCTTGGCTTGGCCCGCGCAGAACAGCATCGCTTCCGCCGGACGCGGCATCCTGGCCATGGACGAGTCCAACGCGACCTGCGGCAAGCGCCTGGACTCGATTGGCGTGGAGAACACCGAGGACAACCGCCGCACCTACCGCGAGCTGCTGGTGACGACCCCCGGGCTGGGCCAGTATATTTCCGGCGCCATCCTCTTCGAGGAGACGCTGTACCAGAGCGCCAGCGACGGCCGCACCTTCGTGCAGTGCCTAAAGGAGCAGAACATCGTGCCCGGGATCAAGGTGGACAAGGGGCTGGTGCCGATGACCAACTCCAACGGCGAGTCCTGGTGCCAGGGGCTGGACGGCCTGGCGCAGAGGTGCGCGGAGTACTACAAGGCCGGCGCCCGGTTCTGCAAGTGGAGGTCGGTGGTCAGCATCCCCGGAGGGCCCACCCCCATGGCGCTCAGGTGAGCCCTTCCCCTCTCCATTGGCCCAAGTGCACGCGCATCGTCGCGCCAGATCGCCCGAAAGAGAGGCTGTGATCCCGTCAAAATTGCAGGCACGGCGTGCCGTCGCATGTAGGGTTATTCTGATGAAGGGAACCGTCAGGTGGTCCCTTCTGGGTGAGCTCCAGTGACGGTGGACCGTTGTGAGACTCTTTTCCCTTGCTCTGGATCAGGGACTGCGCCTACGGCCTGGCGAGGTACGCCGCGATCGCGCAGGAGGCCGGCCTCGTGCCGATCGTCGAGCCGGAGGTGCTGCTGGACGGCGACCACGACATCGACACGACCTTCAAGGTGGCCCAGGACATCTGGGCCGAGACCTTCAAATACCTGGCCGACAACAAGGTGGGCGCCGCGGCCGGCGCGGTTCTGAAACTGGACTGCCGCCGGCGCCCCTTGCAATGGCTCAGACGCGTTTGGCCTGCTTTCATTAAACGCCGGAATTGTTTCTGACAACCCCACCCAACCCCACCTGTTAAGTATCTGTTCTACCTGTGCTATCCATCTCTAGGTGCGATCGGTTGGGTGCAGGTACTGTGCTTTCAATTTTCGTGGCCATCACACCAATTTCACGGGTACATTTCTCGCCTGAGCGATGTGTCTAAACTCGAGAGAACATATGAAGCGCTGTAGTGTTGCCTGGACTGATCTGGACACACACCTTTCCACAGGTCCTGTTTGAGGGCATCCTCCTGAAACCCTCCATGGTGACCCCCGGCGCCGAATGCCCCAAGAGGGAGTCCCCCGAGACCGTGGCTGACTATACCCTCAAGATGCTGAAGAGCCGCGTGCCGCCGGCCGTGCCTGGCATCATGTTCTTGTCTGGCGGCCAGTCCGAGATGGAGGCAACGCTCAACCTGAACGCCATGAACCAGTCGCCCAATCCCTGGCACGTGTCCTTCTCTTATGCCCGCGCCCTCCAGAACTCTGTCCTGAAGACGTGGCAAGGAGATGCGAGCAACTCCAAGGCTGCCCAGGAGGTATGCAACTGCTGTGGTGGTTTGGCATTCATGACACTTGCTGTGTGGGGCTCTCTTGTTGAGCGATCAAGGCTTTGGGCCATGGCGCACTTCGTTTCCCTTGTGTGGGCCCTCCTGGCAGTGTAGTAAAAGGATGGGATCGCCTCTCTGTTGGTCCCCAGCTGAAGTCTTTATCCACCTCTGTGTGACGTTTGTCCTGCTGACCGTGCAAGTAGAGTTGGTGCGCTGAGCATATTGTAGCAATGTGTAGCATTTAGCAGCCAATTAGTTGTCTCATCATGTCCTGGCTTCAAGCAAGAATGTATGAAGTTTGTAGTTGGTTGTGTCACTGGTGCGCAACATGTCCATCGTTCGCCTGTTTTGGGGGCCGCAAGGACCTTGCTTCTGAAGTGCTATGCACACAACACATGGCTGTTTGGTCCATATATATGTTCGAGCGTTCCTGCCTGCCTCTGTTTGCAGGCTCTCATCAAGCGCGCCAAGGCCAACAGCATGGCTCAGCTCGGCAAGTACGACCCCGCTGAGGAGTCTGCCGAGGCAGGCAAGGGCATGTACGAGAAGGGCTACACCTACTGAGCAACACCGGACTGCATGATCTGAGATGGGCCACGGGATTTTGGGGATAATGCGGCTTTAGCCATTTTTCGGACGGGCGCGGATTCTTTCTTTCTTTGTGACCTCTGGGGAAGTATCGAAGTGGCGGAGTTCGTGAGGACCTCGTTGCGACGCTCCAAGCCCCACCGAATTGCTTATGAATGCTTACGAAAACACGTTTCCTTGTAATCGACTTTGAGACGTTGGTGCTTCCTTTGGAAACCCTTCTCCATTCGACTGGCAAGTGCCGTGGCCGACTCGGCTTGCTGGCCGTGTTCTGCAAGCCTTGTGGAACACAGCCCACTTAATAGCTCAAGACCTATGGCACCGGACACAGCATCAAATAACACGGCTTGATGCCGGTATGTCGCTCAGATTCAAGCCACCGAGTCTAGCTTCAGGTAGAGTGAGCCGTTGGGCCTTTTCTTGGATGGAGGCGCGGTGATGCACGCTGGCAGGGTGGTGTAGACTCGGTGTGGTGCCCTGCGGCTGTGTGGTAGTTCGGGCGGGTGGACCAAGGGCACTGCGCGCCCGCGGGCGCTACTCTGTCCAACGATGGGACTGATGTGCTGCCTGTAAATGGGCTCGCGCAGCCAGCAGTGCATCAGGCCAGGTTGTGTGCAGAGCGACATTTGCCTCGCCGACCAAGTGCCCTGCTCCTGCCTCCCGGCAATGGCAAGTTTTTGCCATCGACTGTTGCCAGGTCTGCTGGGCCCCCCCGCAGGTGGAGGGCCGCGGACGTTCTCATTCTGGGCACGAGAACCGCCTCTTGGCCCCGCCGCCTGGACCAGTTCCAAGCCAAAGAAGTGCTGAAGAAGAGGGAACGGGTAGCATTCCATAGACAAACCAAACATGCACTCCATCAAACAACGTTGGGCCGGTCTGCGTCAGTGACAATTTGGCAGAAGACATTCTGGCAAAAGAATCGAAAACTGCAGAACTGATGAAAAGGGCCGTCACGTCAATTCGTGATATTGTTGACTGCAGCGATACGGTGAGAACTTGGCCGCCTGGAGCCCCGATCGGCAACGGCACGCAGGGCAAGGAACCGCACTTCTCTTGGAGGGGAGCGGCGTAGCAGCCATTTCGTGGCGCCTCGAATCAAGATCTGCTAGGCTTACCCGCTCGACTGAGCGGAATGGCATCCATTGTTCTTGAGCGTGTACTGTTTAGGTCATGGGGGCAAGCGAGTGCCTGCTCATGCGAGGGCGCTCTGAGCTCCTCCGCTTAAAACATGGGCTTCACGGCCTGCGCTTGGCTAGTTGCGCTGGTCGTTCCATCTCCTGGCGAGAATGTTCCATTTGGCTGCGAATTGGCTGCGAATGCTTGTGCCAAAACGCGCCAGATCTTCGCGGGCTTGGTTCGGCAATCCTTGCCAAAGTTTGCATCCTGAAAGGCGCTTGCAGTGAGCTCTACAAGTGGCCGACCGATTGAATTTTGTCACGCCTGTTGTGTAGTGTGCCCATCCCCCTCAAGCCATGTGGCGTCCGGCGGCGAAACCAGTTGCGAACTTGTGGCTGGGCCAAGGCGTCGCCAAGGGGGCGCTCTGGCGGCTGTGGAAGCGTTGGAGCGGACAGGCGGCGTTGTGGACACACGACCTTGGGTGGATTCCAACTGGAATCCTTGCAGAAGGCACCCAGCTGCCTCGCATCACGCCCAAAAACTTTGCGCCATGGCCAGTCCCCGGTTAGCCATGTGCCCGTCAGGGGACTGTGACAAACGCGGGTGGTCGCCCTTTTGCGGCCCCAGCAAATGTGGCCGCCAATATGGCTTCCCACAATTCTTCTGCCAGAATGTCTATTGCCAAATTGTCACTGTCCCGGCCGGTCTCTCGACGAAGTCCTTGCTGCTGATTTCGCCTGATTGGCAACTTCTGAAAGGGCAGCAAGGGCTTTGCAACTCACCTCAAGAAGCTGAGATATTTTCTCATTCGCTACATTGCCTGGGATGGTGTGCGTCGAAGCCGATCGAGCCAGTGTCAGTCGGTGCAAAAACAGTTCTGATGCCCCTGACCAACTGGCAGAAACGCTTCCTGACTGACAAATAGATGTCGCGTTACACACGCACGGCGCTCCACATCCGCCCACACCGCCTCCAATAGGTGCGCACAGCGAAGAGTAGTGGCAGCGCATTGCGGATGCCGGACTCCATAGCGGCGTGAATGCAAGCACCCCAAGTCTCCAATCCCTCCCAGTACTTCTCCGCTGCTTGCTTCCTTTTGTACATTGCGCACCCTGTGTGGCCGGCGCCACCGCCCTGGGTCCTGCCGCTGAAATTCGACGCACCGCGCACCGCGCGGGAACGGGCCCCTGCCTCCCGGCCCTTCACCCCAGCCTCCACGCGGGCGCCCGCGTCCCTACCGGGGCTCGGAACCGCCGCGCAACCCTTGCCGCTGCGCCGGAGGTCCAAACAAATCGGGCCGCGCAAAGCGGCGGCCAGGCGTGGGGGAGTCGGTCGCCCCCTCGGGGAGGCGCGCGCCCTGCGGCACGGACAGCGCCTCAGGGCGCGATGCGCACCGCCGCGTGGCTCGCGCTGGGTGCCCTGGCCCTGGCGGCCGCCCGTCTGTCGGCTGCCGAGGTGAGGGGCCCTGTCGGCGGCGCCATCCGCGGATCGGAAGCGGTTTCCGGTCGTCGTTCTCGACGACAAAGCGCCGAGGGCGGTCGGAGAGCCCCGCGGTGGAACTCGGGCCTCGGCGCTCGGTGCTCGCCGTTTCGTCGCGGTTGGGCGCTGAGCCGCCGTGCAATGAGCCCAAACAGGCGTTCTTCCTGCGAGGACGAACTGCGCCTTATGATGGATGGATCTGCTTCGACGGGTGCCCGCGTCAGATTGCAGGCGGGGTCCTGCGCCAGGCGCCTCCCCTCGCTTCCTCTTCGCGCGCGCCCTGCCCTCATCCCCGCGCCCAACGCGCGCCGTACGGGCGCCGGGAACGACTTTGCCAGCGGGTAAAGAAACAAGCCCGCCCCTCCGTGGCCCTGTCTCGCGCCCTGTGCCGCCACGACCACCGCGGCGATGCCTAAACCCCAAGTGACGAGTAGAGCGGCGCCCAATCCAGGGCTGAGAGCTTCGCATCAGGCACCCGACACCTGCCGACGGACCCTCGGCTTTCACCAGCGATCGAGCGTGTCCGACGACGTTCCCCTCTCGACGGCCCGAAACCACTAGCCAAGCGTCCCACTGTCAGATGCCTCCATTACAAGCTTCTGCCCATAGCCACCCCCCGCGTGCTCCCGGCACTTGGCCATTTTCACCGGCGGCGGCCCCAGATCGACACGACGTCCCCAACGCTCTGACGCGCACAATCGCCTGCGACGCAGGTCGCGGTCGACATCGATGAATCCGACCTCGACGACGTCTCCGTAGCGCAGCTGGAGCTGCTGAAGCGGGGCAAGGTCAACCAGCACAAGCTGCTTCTGCGGCTGATGGATAACCCCACCAAAACCATGGCCGGCTCCTCAGGCTTCTTCGACCCATTCACGGAGAGCGATGCCGCTGAATCGGCGCAAAGGGCATCCGTCGCGACGTCCCTGACGACCACTGCCAACGCCTCTGGGAGCCCGGGGGCTGGGCTGGCGTACCGGAGGACCGTGGCACGGGCAGAGGCGTTGAGGGACGTCGAGATGGTGAAGCGCATGGGGAAGGACGCCATGGAGGACTTCCTGACGGGCAACAACCTGACGGCCGAGATGGAGATTGCGTGGTACGGAGTGCAGTCCGGCATCGCGGTGCTGGAGGTTGGGGACGCCGGCAGGGCGGCGGAGCTGTGGATGAAGCTCAAGGGGATGGAGGGGCAGGGAGGTGAGGAGCGGGCGCCTGTTGTTGCAGGCTTGGTGCTAGATCCCCCGTGGAAAACAGCATTTTGGCAATTGCGATGGTGCCGCTTGCGGTGCCAACTTTTCCCCTGCAGTACGCGTGTTACGCCAGTCCGGCGCAGTTAGCCATTTCGCACATGTTCAGTTGAGGTTTGTGAAGAAATGGCGCAAAAATGGTTAAAAATGCGGTGCAAGAACGGCCCAGAATCCCACGTGTATGTCCCTCCGAGGAGCTCTTTAAAGTACAGCAAATTCGCTGCACTGTGGCTGGGAAGATTCTGGCTTCTTTGCGGCTGATCTTGAGTCCGGTCACCAAATCTCTTTGCCAGGCTTGTTGTTCATCTGGAGGGGCCCCCTCCCTGTTCCACATATCCTTCAAAGGGCGCGGCCCACTAGGTCCCAGCTAGCATTGTACTTCGGCGTCCCGGGGAGTTTGCCCATGGTCCCCCAAACGCATTGTGCCTGGCTTGAACTTTACGCTTGTGTTCACGTTTTTACGTTTACGTTTCTCACGTTCACGTTTTCACGCGCAAAAAAGCAAAAATGCAAAAGGAGCTATTTTACGGCTATATTTACGGCTCGTTGGGACACACGCGGCACAAGATGAATTTGCGTACAACGACCAGTCCTCCGCCCCCTCGAGCACCCGCAACACAGCAACCACCTCGCCTCGGCAAGGGCAAAGACGGCGCCCAGCAGAAAGTCGCTTTGTGCCCACTCCACCGCATCTGTCTGCCGCTTCCCCGACTCCTTGAGTCTATGCGCACTGTCTTTATGTGCATCGGATCAAAATTCACGTATTTTTTTTGAGTACTTATGTATAAAAACATAAATACTATTTTTATGCGTAAATACACGTAAATGCCCAATGTTTGTTCCGCAAAGACCAAGCCTGCATTGTGCGATACGCACATGAACTGCTGCCCGGGCACACAAAACCGTTTGCCCTTGACAGGGGGAACACGCTTTTCCGCCCGCGCCAAACGAAAGCGCCGCCGATGGTCATGGAGGGCTTCCTCTAAACAGGGGTCGAATTTGTGGATCTGGATGTTCTCTTTGAGGCCTTCCAGACGGGCCCGAACTGCAGGCCCATAGACGACTGGGGATTCCACCACACGCGGACGCCCCAGGCGTTGGAGCTGCTGGGGGGCGGCGAGAGCCTCGCCGACGACAGCGCCACGGTGCTGGTCGCAGTGGTGGACAGCGGCGTGGACTACACGCACCCTGCCCTCGCGAGCAGGGTGTTTGTGAACGAGGCGGAGCTGTTTGGACAGGACGGTGTGGACGATGATCGGAACGGTGGGAGGCGTGAGCTGCGCCGCGGTTGCCGGTGGAGAGCGACGCTAGCGTACAGCGCTGTACTGCAGTCGTCGGTGAATAAATGATATCAAAATGATTTCGCTTGCTTCCACTGCTGTTCGCCTCCCAATGCAGGCTTGCCTGATTTGCAGCTTCCTCTTCGTGAAGATTGGTAACTAGGGAGATATATTTCGGCGATTGGGTGGGTCGCTGATGCCGATTGCTGCATATTGCGGCGAATGTGGACATGCAGTGCTTGGAAGAATACCGCCGCGTGGATTTCGTCCGGCACAGTCAGCAACGCTACTCAACTATGGTGCGCTAAAGGAAGCGCCTTTATCCACATGGTCAGTTGTGCGAGCTTTATCGTCAAAAAAACTGGCCTCCCTGGCCTTGTGGGCTGTGCATATTGGTCCACGTTGTGGCTATGTGCACGTATATATCGCACAACATTCGCGATGAGCGCGCAAGGTGATGTGCTGCCTAAAATATCCCATGTGCAAGGCAGTGGCACAAAACCGATTGCTCCAACGGAAGTTCGAATTCTGGATTTTGGCGACTGATGCAGGCACAGTGTCACTACAATTGATGTTCTCAAATGACAGCTTTTTGGTTGAACTTGTAGCACCAGAAAGAATCCGATCTGAGGGGCCGTTCCCCTTCCCCATTTCCCACCCACACAAGTGGATCGAGGCCATTGTATTAGAGTAACGGTGAGTGTCCAGGAGCTTGAATCGGTGCTTTGTTTCAACTATGTGTCCAACATTAGAATTCTCATTTACTAAGTGATTTGGCAAAAACACAACAATTGCGCCCCCGCCCCTCCTTGACAACGGCATCGAAAAACGGTTCAGGCAACAAGTTTAGTTATCCTTTCACAGGCTTTAAGTTTTAAATACAGGATGTTGCAGCGTTTAACGCATTTAAAACGTACGTAACAGTGCTTCCAATAACGCTATCGTGACAATAGGGATATTTTCCCAGCGCTTGCAGCCGCTGAACAATGTCGGAAGCCCCTTCGCGAGACTCTTTCGACACCTCTCGATACCCCAGGCGCCTTTCCACCGAAATAATATTACTGCCTGCACCAAATCGGTGACTGCTTGCACCAAGTCACGTGCACACTTTGTCCTAACCTCAGTTTTAGGGTAAGGTTCAGTTCAGGGTGAGTTTTAGGGCTAGGGTTAGGGTTAGGACAGGTTTAGGTTTAGGTTTTAGGGTTCAGGTTTTAGGTTAGGTTAGTTTTGACGGAGTTGGACATGATGTGCGCGTGACTTGGTGCAAGAAGTCACCGTTTTCGTGCAAGCAGTCACCGATTTGATGCAGGGAGTAATTTTATGCCCCTTTCCACCCAGGGGGAACCTGATCAAAAGGATCCACCCCGGCAGGTTTCGTGGACGATGTCAGGGGCTGGAACTTCTTCGACAACAGCAACGACACCATGGACCCCAACGGCCACGGCAGCCACGTGGCGGGCGTCCTGGCGGCCTCGGCCGACCCGAGCGGCGGGGTGCGCCACCAGGGCGTGGCCCCGAACGCCCGGGTCCTGCCCTGCCGCTTCACGGGCGAGGACCGGGCCGGGTCGGTTTCGGACGCCGTGCGCTGCTTCGAGTACGCTTGGATGATGGGGGCGGAGCTGACGTCGAATTCCTGGGGCGCGCCCCTGGCGTTCACCAGGTCGCTGGAGCAGGTGCGCATCCAGCCATTGCATGCCAAACGCAAATTTTGCGTTTCGCGTGCAGCGGAATGATTTCCATTTCGCGTTTGCATTTTGCGTTTTGAGTGCGAAATGCGAATGCCAAATGGAATCATTCCGCTTCATCGCGCAACCAGATGCCAGTCAATACAGTGGCGATTTCGCATAGATGCCGAACCGGCGTTTCAGGAGCGTTTCAAGCGCTGAGATCGGGGGCGTTCATCATGTGAATCCTGGCCCCTCGATCTGGCGAGGATATTTGCCAACACGCGACGAGGCGCAAATCGCTGCACCTCGCAAGGGGGCGCCGGGCACCGCCCCGCGCACAGATCATGCCGCACCATCGCCACCGTCGCCAAGTTCGAAATTGCCTGCAGCACAGGCCGCTGAGCTGCATTTCCGCCGGCAGGTGCTGGCCAACGCGGAGCGGGCAGGCATCCTGGCGGTTTTCGCGGCAGGAAACGATGGCGTGGACAACGACGGGCCGCGGGACCAGATGACGCTTCCGGCCAGCCTGCCAAGCCCCATTATCATATCCGTGGCCGCCGTCGATTTGAATGGCAGGTGCGGGGCATCCGATGGCCATTCTTGTCGCTCGCGTGTCTCCCCACGACGATTCTGAGTCTGAATGTCGGGTTAGTAAAATTGGACGGAGCCAGAGGCTCGGGCGATCTGTTATACGAGCTTGGGATTTAGCTGCAATGCGTCTTCCTTGGGACGCATGGACTACGTACGTGTTTTCCGGCAAAGTGGGTACAATCCTAAGCACTGTCTCTGCAGTAAGGGACTACGCTTTGTCGATTTTGTTGCGCTTAGCGTCAATTCGATTCTGTTAAGCTCAGACCCCCGCCCAACCCCCATCCCCTAGTGTCAATCCTATGTCGAAGCCAGGATGACTCCGTAACAGAACATAACGATGTTGGACAAAATTATTGTGTTTGAAGAAAGAACAACAGCCAGAACTGCAGTGATGTTAGTGGTCCGAAAATTGAGATGCAAGAGCCATGATAGATGATTGGGGGGCAGTTTTGAATGCCGCCAACTGAGATTTAATTGGGCTTTTTGTGAATAATGAAGCGCCAAAGTGTAGTTTGGGGACAAGTCAGAAGTTCCGGCCGCTTATCAGCAGCTACATAATCTCTTAGTGCCGTAGCCCCCCCCCCCCCCCCCTCTAGCGTCAAATTTACGCTTAGCGCTACGCTTAGCCTAAGCGTAACAATTTCGACATAGTGTCTTTCCTAATGGCTAAGCACAAAGGACTTTCAGTTCAAGCGTCTTCATTTCGTGGTACCATATCTTCTTGACAGCATGTCTCTAACGCCTGAATCACAAGTTGATTGAATTTGTTGTTAAACGCTGGGAATTGAAAATCCGACAAAAGGAAATGTAGGAAGATGACAAAATTTACCATCATTATGTAGCCGTTTAGACAACTGGTTTATGGCAGTTGCCGTGCCATTCTTTCAGCAGATTGTGATCGACAGATCCGCAAATCGACAGCTACGTCACTGCCGCCCACCAGTTCATAATTGTAATGTTGCCTTTTCTCAGTTCAGCATCGCAGAATTCAAAACCAAGCCATGAGGGATGGGCTTTCAAAAGCGCGGAAGGAAAAGGGTTGTCGCCAGGGGTCTTTAAAAGCATATATGTGCCATCGGCTGCCAGTTGAAGTCTTTCCCGTCTTCCCTTGAAAAAATACGCAGATTTCACTGACTCCTTAGCGTGCTGGACTTCAACTTTAGGGGACGTGCATCCAAACTTGCAGAGGTGCCACTCACCAGAAGGCATGAGGCGGCCTTCGCTGCAAAGAGCATCTGGCCTGTCGAGGCTCATCTATTATCGCGTGTGATGCAGCAACACCGTAAATAGATCTGTTGCGGTTGTTGCTATCTTAAAATGCGACGAAATCACACCATATTTGTGGATATATTTTTCCACCTTGTCAGTGACGCGCTTCGCTGACGCGATTCATGCTCAAGTGGGGCCGAGAATATGCGTACCTTGTGGGCGGTTTGCTATTTGCAATTTTGAAGGCAAAGTATCCAATATATCTCAGATAAAGCTTCACACTGAATGCAGGCTTGCAGCTCTAGGGATTGATTAGAATCTTTGACTAGACTGATAGGAGGTTTGATTTCGACAGACGCATTCAAGGAAGCAATTTCGGCAGCAAGAGTGTGGACATTGCCGCTCCGGGAGACACCATCCTCAGCACCGGCAACCAAGGGGGGTACTTGTACATGAGCGGCACCTCCATGGCGACACCCTACGTGAGCGGGGCCGTGGCCTTGCTTCTGGGGGCTTGCAAGCGGCAGGGCAGGAGGTGTGGAGCGAAAGAGATTGCGCATTTTGAAAATTATTGTAGCAGCATTGCGTTGTAGCGCTGTGGATACACATTAATAGTAGCTCCGGTACTAACACCAATAGGGGAAGAACTGCTGCAGCATGTGCCTTTCACCGCTCCCGGGCAACCGGGAAGCAACTGGTATTTCCGTGTGGATATTTGTATGAGCCATTGCATAGGTAGGCCCTATCTGTTACCAATTGTGACAAGACATTTAAGCCTTGCAAGTTGGCATATTCAAGTTGTGGTGACACAAGACAACAGGCGTATTGTCCGCTGGGTGAGCCCCTTCATCACGTAGGTGCGAATGAATATGTGTCTCTGTGAGATTCGGACAGCCACTATCCAGCCCCCGGCGTGGTGGGCCCATTTCAAAGTGCGCTCGGAGGCCTCATGGTGCCGAACATGAACCCGATTAGATGCCAAAAAGGTCTTACAATTTGTCCATAATACAAAATGCCTTGGTTCTTTTCCCCCCGAGCTTGCTCTCAAGGCTGCTCGGTTTGGCTCGGGTTGCCAAACAGACAACTGACGCTTGCTTTTATACCCCAAGCGCCCTATCTTTCCAACAGAATATCTCAAGGATATACCCAGAATATTCTTCTATTTGTAAACCCGCTCAAATGCTATTGTCACTTGGATATAAACCACCACAAACCTATACAAAACGTGATGTAAAGACTTCTTTTCCATTACAAACCCATACGAAACGTTGTGTGCAACCTCTATTTCCTCATGTAAACCTTTATAAATGCCTATCAAACATTCACATTCATAGATTCCCCCTAGCTCCCATTCCAAAGCCCCCTTAGTTATAAAAGAGAGAGCCCTTCATTCTAACCCTTGAGTTCTTCCTCATGGAGTGCTCAAGGCCAAGGGCTCCAAGGTGAGGCTTTTCCGGATGTTCGAATGGACTTAGAGCCTCCTCATTTATACTTGGCGCACCCCTAAGAATATACCCTTAGATTCCTGGAATATATTGGGATTATTCCTTAAGAATATCCTTGGAATATTCCATGAATATTCTCATATTTAGTCGCACAGCTCGTCATCTAAACATGATTAGGCATGACTAATCATATATAAGAATGACTAAAACATGACTAAAGTATGACTAAAAATATGACTAATCTTTCAAATTCAGCTTTTTCCCTATCAACCCAGTTAATCATTGAAAATGCCCAAAATAACCTATTTTAGCATCTAGAGTGCCTAAAGTCATTACATAAAGTCACTTAATAAAAACGAATATTAAATTCAGTTTCTGAGTGACTTTCACAGTCTCCAGTGGGTGCCCTGCTCCTGGGCATGCAGACGACATAAATGTCTCATAACAGTTGCAGTTACTGTCCTGGCCTGCCGCACCCCGTAATGTGGGCGCCATTTGCGTCACGTGAAAGCAAGAGACGCATACGCGTGACACGTGGCGGGAAATTTGCCAAAATATGTCCTTCTTCCTTCACGGCTAAACCTCAGGCACCCTAGGATACGGGCGCAGGGCCCCCTCTCATGATGATTGAATATCTGGAAAAAAATTTTGAGGATGTATTGTTGGAAATTCTGGGGATGTCAGTTGGCTAGATTTGATCTAAATGCCACTTCAGCTGGCAACGATTGACATATGGAAAATTTATTATCAACGATAACCTTAGCAAGAAGAAACTGTTCAAGTGTGGAATGATTTTTTGTCCCCAACTGCGGGATAATCGCCCATTTCCTTCAGCTCTTCATTTTAGCACACATTCACATCCCCCTTTGCCCAGTGAAATAGAAATCGGATCTGCTCTATATTTAACTAGGCAATGGGGGAGGTGCATGCGTGGTCAACGACGCCTAGACGGTTAGCCCCTTGGCCTGCGCAGCCTTGATTGTGTGTGGCATTTAATTAGATTGATCAGATGGTTGATCGCTTTATCGGCCATCACGCCTATTGACCTCGGTGGCGCTGCCTTGATTGCTGCGTGGCCAGTGGGATTCTTGAGTGTACTGCCTGTTGGCAGCGCGGTATTGAGTTTCGCCAACTTTGTACCCGTCACTAAGTCCAGCTTCCTCGATGGGCTGTAGCTGCTGCCATGCTGTCGATGATCCATTCTTTCAACTCTGGTGCACTGGCTTCCATATCCCTGTTGGGCGGTGTTGGCTTGCAGGTGTGCTGCGGAGGACGTGAAAGACGCCGTTCTCAGGGGCGCGGCGGTCACCGGCGCGTTGGAGGGCCAAGTGCTCACCGAAGGCCACCTGGACGTTTCCAGAGCGGTCCAGCTGATGGAATTGGATAGCAACGCGGGCACAGCGCCGATGGCTGACCTCTGCAGTGGCGATGGGCCTCACGGCAGCCGCCCCCGCGTTGCGCTGATCACAGCGCTCTCCCTTGCGATGATGTGGCGGCGGTGGTGAACCCAGCGTTGAGTGCAAAGCTCCATTTCTTTCTGAAACAATTACCGCCACAGAAAGCGGAAAGCCTTGTAATTCTTTTCTCCAGTCTTCTTACTTATATTTACGGCTCCATTTCTACGTTAACGTTTTCACGCGCCAAATAATGCGTAAACAGAGAAGCGACTGATTTACGCATATTGCGGCTCGTAGATACGCTCATATTGCACGATGATGTCACCAGATCAACGGTCAATCCTCCACTCTCTCCAGCGCCAACAACACAGCACACCCCTCGCCCTCAGCAAGGCCAACGACGTCGCCACGCGAAAGACCGTCTTATCTATACTTCAGCGTGTGTATTTGCCTCCCCCCGGACTCCTGAGTCTTTATATACTGTCTTTAAATACACAGGGCTCATTTTACGCATTTTTACGGCTATTTAAACGTAAAAACGTTAAAACAGCAATTTTGCGCGTAAATGGCGGTAAATAGAAAGTGTTTGCGCTGTAAATAACATGCTTGCTTTTCTCGGAAGAGCGCACTGTCGTCGATGGCCATCAAGTCCAATTGTCGAGGTCCTTGCACACGGGCGCCGCCTCAGAGCCTCGAAATTGAATGCGGCGTCTTATTTTTACGTTTGAAAACAAGGAAAATGCACCGGATGCGTTTTCTTTGTTTTCGAATGTATACACGCAAGAACGGGACGTCGCTTCCAAGAGTCCAGGTGGTCGCTCTCGGGCTGTGCAAAGATCGAACACAGAAGATCTGTTCTTCGAGCAACCGATCTTCCCGCCGTTTAGAGGAACGACAGAAAACTGTCGACAGAGATTTTTTTGAATTACAATTGTCGGAAATTGTCAGTTCTCTGTCGCTTTGCCAAACAAGAGGACGCGATCAGGTCTCGCCGACGAGAGATGACGTCATGTGGAGTGCGGTGGGAGTGCAAACTTTGCCCTGGAAGGCCTGCGTCACGGCAATGAGGGTGTAACCCCTATAGGGGCCGCGATGGTGGAAGGCGTGATATGAACTATTTACACATGTGAAAGGCCCGGTGCGCAGCCTTAGGCAAAGGAGATCGCACAGCTCCCATGATAGAAAATACTGGCAAAGCTTGTAGCCGCTGCACAAGTTAGCCACTGCGCACTTTTTTCTTCATGGACGGAGGGACACAAGGATGAGCGTGCCAGATGCTCCATGGCGTCGGCACCCTGGCCATATGTCGTCAATAGGAAAGAATGAAACGCAACATTTGTTGACGCTTGTCTACTGACAGCATTCACATCGTCATGACAGTCCGTTGTTTCATCTTCGGTCGAGAGCCAGAGGGGATGTGGCGATGATGGTGTGGCAGACTGCTGGTCGACGGCCAGTTGGTTGTGCCCGGCAACTTAACCGTTTGCGGTGAAGCAGAGCGCAGTCAGGTCGCTGGCTAGCACCACGGCGACAGCCACGCAACCATCGGCAGCGCCGCAGGCCCTGGCAATCATACGATGCTTTAGGCCCCCGCACTTCGGCTTGGACAGCGATGGGGAATCAGTATCCAATCGACCTGACAGCTGTTGCAAATCACTGGACACATTGGTGCAAACCTTTTCATTGTGCAGCGCAGAAACTTTGCGACAAATCGTCCAGTGCCTCACTACTCATGTGATGTGCGGCGTTGGTCACAAGGCGATCAGTGCTCAAGGACATGACATGTCCTTTGTATTCCCACCTACAAAGCCGTCTGCAGGGGTGTCTTTTTCGGACCTTGGGAGGAGCGCTGCAAAGCTGCCCAGAAACACCCCAGGGTGGGCTTTGTGGCCCCCCTCTCCTTCAGTGGCCCATTCACCAGAGCGCAAACCATTGCTCCCTGGCAGAAATCCCACCCCACCCCACCGCAACGCCGCCCCCATATTACGCCGCTGCCCCGAAGCGCGGAGTAACGAGCACGTAAAGCCCGATTGACGCATGAATAGTCCCCACGAGAACGCATTAGCGCCAACCGTCACGCCATCACCGCTCCCACGGGGTTCCCCCCCCCTCCCAACGCCCCCCAAACCGCAACCATAGACCTCAATTAAGCCCAATCATACCCTCGACAACCTCAATTAAACTCCCCCGCAGGCCGCGCTTGGGCCCCGCCCAGTGGCGCACACCGGCGTGTGTGGGGGCCGTGTGCGCCCGAGCGCCTCAAATCGGCCTAATCCCCACCTCACAGGCGGACCGCGGGCACTGCTCCACCGCCGCGGCCGCGTCGCAGCCGGCAGCTTGCGCGGGCAAAACTTCTGCGGCCGACGAGGCAGGCGGCATGGGCGGAGGAGGCCAGGCGGCGTGCCCCTCTCCGGGGGCGCCTGGGTTCAGGGGTGCGCGACCGATCGGGGTTGGGGGGGGGGTGGCCTTGCCCATGGTGGGTTCATGTTTGCGGGGCCGGTGCTGACGGTGGCATGGGCGCAGATTACCGACACAACGTGGCGTTGAAGAATGTTAAGCTGGGCTACACGCTGCTGTGCCGCCACGCGCTGACGCTGCTGCTGGTGCCGATCGGCGCCTTCCTGTCGGTGAGCCCCCGCCCCACCCCGCCCCCGCCCTCCTTTGCCCGCTGTCGGAGGCCATTCCTCCGGGGATTGCGACACCTGGCGCATGAAGTCGCCCGTCCGTGGCCGCGCCGTTGTCGATCGATGCGGTGCGCGCGGCGCGGCGAATGGGCACTCGCCGGGAGCATGTTGGCAATGCGCCACGCGGCGGTTGGGAGGCGCGTTTGGAGTGGTTGGGGTTGACTCGCGGTGCGGCGTTGTGGACTGCGGCGCAGCTGGAGCTACTGGAGATCCAGAGGAGGGGCGACCTACAGCGCTTCTGGAGCGTGGCATCGCAGACCGACCTGCAGTTCAACCTGGTGAGTGGCCGGGGAGCGCGGGTGACGTCAGATTTGTCGAACCGCGCCGAGGCAGGGGCGCCGGGCGGCGCCCAAAGGCGGTGCGCATCGATTGCTGGATTGCATCTGGGGATGGATGGGTGACGAAGGCGTGCGGACATCTTGCCCGCTCGTCGCCGGCTGTGTTCGGCTTCGCTGGGCCGCTGAATGATGAGGAGTGGGACATTGCCCCCACAGGGGCCAATCGTCACTTGTGGGAGTGCGGGAGGATGTAGCGCGCATGCTGGGCTTGGTACGGCGTCCTCATGTCTTTAGCTGGGCATGGGCGGGTCTGGGGCTCTGTATGAGAGTGCGTGGGCTCTCTTGCGCCGTCCGGGCCAGATTAAATTCTTCGGGGTTATCCTTGCGCGCTCCACATGCACAGCGTTCAGACCTTGCAGCCAGCGGCTGGCCTTCGGCCACTCGCTTGGCACCCCCAGGATTGTGGCTGGGGTTTAAGGGTTGCTCGGGACTACAGTGTTGTTGTGGCTTTGAGTGTTGGGCGTACGTGCCCGCTTTGGGAAGTTCTAGTTTGGCAGGAGAGTGCTGCAGAACCACACCGTTCAATTGGTCTCGTTCAGCCAGCCCAATCCTCGCTTAGCACTCGCCAGCCCAGGGGAATGTCGCACGGAAGTTGTGCATGACGTTGTTCCTATTCCTTGAACTGCTTCTGCAGAGTGCTGATATATGTGGGACCGAAGCGCAGATCTACTTCCCTGCGTGGCTGGGTTGGGAAGCAGCCCATTGTGTGGCATATTTGCGTATGCTGCCTCCTGCTACCCTTTCTGCTCTGGTCACCTTTGCTCGGGTTGTGGTTTCCATTCATGCGGACGTGAAATGAAAGCTCTTGGGACAACACTACTGAGAGGCCTTCGCACATCTGAGGAACCCAGTTTGTTGAAGGGTCTGTTCTATGGGCCTTCTGGCTATGCTGATGTTTCTGTTTGTGGGTGCTCCATTACATTAGCAAAGCGTATGGTGGCAGCCTGTGCCAGTGCTCCGTCCTTTCACCTGGCATGTATTCAGATCAACACAGGTTCTGTTGCTCAGGGCTTATGTTGGGAATGAGGATCATCTTTCTCAGGGGCTGGCATTTGTGGAAGTGCAGGCACCTGCTAGCACCCTGTTGACGACAAGGCTTTGATTTGTATACATGCATGGCCATGCTCGTTTGTGCTTCAGCACTAATGTACTACTGTGCTATTGTACCATTGAAGTACTGCAATGCTGTGCTACTGTGCAACCGTACCACTGTGCTACAACATGCTTTATGATACATTTACTCACTGTGGTATAATTCCTGCCACGCAGGTGTCGTTTGCAGGGTGCTCCCTCCTGCTGGTTTTGGTTGCAGTGAGTTACGTTCTTCTGCAGAGCAGACCTGTGTACCTCATGGATTTCGCCCTGCACAAGCCTCCAGACAGGTGGAACACCAGAAAGTGATGCAGGCTGCTGCTGCCTTGCGCCTGCTGTGCTGAAAGAATCCATTGTCATTCAAGCATTCCACCTTGATTGTACAGGCATCACATAGCCTAACGCCCATAAAGTGGTTGGGCCATCTTTGTCACTGTCAGCTGTGCTGTTTGGAATTGTGCTTTAACCGAAGCCTGACAAATGGCTAAGCATTGTTTGAGACGAGGACAGCTCTGATTCTGCTGCAGAACTGCTTGTTGCAGTGCTGCAAGTGGCCTCAGCCCCACCTCGCTTCTGAGCATCTTGTTCTCAAATTCTGCCAGATACACAGTTCGTGGAACAGTTGACCTTGCTGATGTGGTATCTCAGCAAAGGCAGTTTGTTGTCTTGGAGATTGGGCATGTCATGGTCCAGTACTGTCCGAGAATTAGTACCTCTGACATGTGAAAGCATGCTGCCACCAAGACAGAGTTTGAAGCAGGACTTTGACAGCATTTGACAGCAATGTGCGTGTGGCTGAAAATGAGGCGCTCCCACTGTAGCAATGGCTGTACCCCAATTTGTGCAGTGTTGAGCGTTGACTGGCAGTTGTCGCATGTGTGGAGGCAACAACACACAGAGCCATGCAGTGAGGGATTAGGTTATGAACACTACGGGCTTGTAAAGGAGGGAGTTAGTTGTGGGCAATTGTGGCACAGATGTTTGGGTGTCTTGCTGCCGGTAGCTCAGCTTTCATGCCCTGTGGGAGTCTTGGGAGCATGGCCATGTTCTTGGGCTCATGTTGGTGTGACTTTTGTTTGTGCTGCAGCCTGAAAGTCACCCACCAGATGTGTGTGGAGGGGTCCAAGGAGTGTGGGGTAGGCTGTCACATGTGCAGGACACAGAATTGAAAGAACGGGAGGGCAAAAGAGAGATGCTCACACTGTGCAGCTGATCAAAACTACCAGGGTGGTTTGTCAATGTTTGGTGCAATTGTACCAGATGCTGATTGCTCAAACCAGTGAGGATGCGCGAGATGTTAAGCTTTGTTCTCTGGCAGTGCAGTGCCCCAGGGTGAAAGTGGCTGCTTCTGCTGTCCCTGGATTCCATTCTGTTCAGCTGCAGTGGCCTGTCCCTTGCAGTGAAATGTGTTTGGCGTGTTCATCTCAGACCATTACAGTTCAGTTCGATGAAGTCCAGTTCAAGTATAGCTCAGTTCTATTGCTGTAGTTAGTTTGAAGGCTCTTTATTCAGGGAGGTCCTTATGTGGCGCATGTTGCAGGCATTCAACGAGCAGAGTCTGGCTTTCCAAGAAAAGATCCTTAGGAAATCTGGCCTTGGAGATGAAACATACCTGCCAGCAGGCAAGGGGAACCCAGTGACGTGACACGATGTGACTTTACCTGGCATGGCCTAACTTGCACAGTGCAGCAACAGCACAAGCCTCTGCAACTGACACCTAGGTCATTGTGCATTGCATAGCCATGTGTCCCACTCGGCAGGGAACCTGTGCTTAAATCCCTCAGTTTCTTGCTTGCAAGCCAATATGCCTGTGTGGCATGGCATCTGCTGTACGCAGTCTGACATGAAACTATCTTGCCAATGAGCGCCATACAAAAGAATATGCCATCGATCTTTCATGAACTCGTTCATGTTGGGAAAATTGTGCATTCACCAGTCAAGAATGGAGCAACTTCTCATTGGACTGCAGTGAATCGGTTAATTATGTGTTTCCACTGATTCAATCGCTGAAACATCATAAAATACTGGCCTTGCACCTTGCAGGCAACGGCCTGCACGTTTCACCCCCACAATTTTGAGTTTTGTGAATCCCCCATATTATCAGTCAGCACAAACAGCTGCAGTTGGCCTGATACACATTTAGGACAGTGTGGATGAGATTCAGACAGAGCAGTTTGTGTGCTCTCCCTCTACAGCTCTGGATGTGAGCTACCCACACCCTTAGATGTGAGGTGCAGTGGGCACAGTTACAAATGCAGCATCGACTGCCCTTGTCATCTCATGATCGGCACCACGCTTGACACCGCTGTTGGTTCAAGTCCCTGAGTGCATTCAAGTGTATTGTTTGTGGCAACTCAACAGGTAATACATCTTTAAGTGGATGGCAGATGCTTTTGCTTCCATGCCATTCTTAAACTCCTTTGGATCCAATAGCAATTGCATCTTGCCGATGAATCCCAAGGGATGTCCATGTGTTCTGTCTGCCTGTGTCACATTCCACACTGTGAAGAAACACGGCGTTGAGGTTCTTATGTGTCATTTGTATCAGATTGCGTAATTGTCTTATTCCTACGTCATTTTCCGAATTTTAATTCTTCTGACACTCTTTGTGACTGCTTGAAATAGAGCCACTGCAGGTAGACGCCACGTTGTAAACATCACAGGAGTGAGCACTGGGCACCATTCCAAAACTTTGCATCGACATGTCGACGCTGTTGAGCATGGGTTGAATTTTTATCTTGACGACACTTGTTCAAGATACTCGTGGCACTCCAGTTGGCAAACCTCAGATTTTTCTCAGCCATCCTAGAACTCAGCTTTGTCTGTTGACGTTGTGTAAATTTGTCTCGTGTCCTGGTGCGCAGCAATCACAGCCAAGCCAACCAACATATGCATGCAGTCTGCCAGAGAAGAGGCCATGGAGGTCATGTTTACCACCATTGAAGACTTATTGAAGCGAACAGGTGTGGTTAAGCTCATGTTTCAATATCATCAGGCATAGTAGCAACCTTGGCATGTGCGTCTAGGACAATGACAATGGTTAACGTGGTCCTGATGTAGTCTAAAGGGCTGGCCAGATTGCTGCACTTCTAGATTGTTCTGCGCCAGCCTGTGACAGAGCAGAATAGCTCCAAATTCTGTTTGCTGAACAATGATTTGACTTTGCATCCAGGTGTCAAGCCAAGGGACATCGATGTTTTGGTTGTGAACTGCTCCCTGTTCAATCCAACGCCATCGCTGTCAGCCATGATTGTCAACCACTTCAAGATGCGGTCCAACATCATTTCCTACAACCTGGCAGGCATGGGCTGCTCAGCAGGCCTCATTGCTGTGGACCTTGCTCGACAGGTGTTGCAGGTCATGCCCTCCTCTCGTGCGCTTGTCTTCTCGACAGAGAACATTACACAGAACTGGTGGGTGGCCCCTTGTTGCAAGGGCAGTTTGCATTCTTGTTCAAGTGGACGTGTGGTACGATGGGTGACTTCTATTTGTGCAATACCATCAATGAGACGATCCCTGGCGGCAGCAGCGATGCTTGTTGTCATTTCGAAGGGCTGATGTCGGCTGTCTGTTTGTGTCTGCCAATGGAAAGGCAATTTGGGATGTCATTTCAAGGGGTAGAATTTTATCACGCGCAACTTTGATTTCATTTCAAGGTGGAGAATGTGGAGATAGGAAGTGTGGCATCGTTCTACTTTGTTGTCTGGAACTTGCAAATTGTTGTTCTGTTCATGTTTGAGAGCTGCTGAGGCTGCAGAAAGTGCCCAGCACTGCCTTGGACGGCACAGTTGGGTTTATGTTGTCACATTTGATGACTGTCCTGCAAGCGCACAGTACGAGAGCTCAGCTCCGTGGGCATGTGCTAGGTACTTCGGGAACCAGAGATCTATGCTTATTCCCAACTGCCTGTTCCGAGTTGGTGGTGCTGCTGTACTGCTCTCTAACCGCCGGAGGGACTACTGGAGGTCTCGGTATGAGCTAAAGCATGTGGTCCGCACACACCTGGGCGCCAACGACGCTGCCTATGGATGTGTGTATCAGATGGAAGACGAAGAGAAGAAGCTGGGTGTGCGGCTGTCGAAGGAATTGATGGCTGTTGCGGGCGAGGCGCTCAAGGTTAGTGCACTGCCTGACTGTTTGTTCTTGCCCCGATTCTTAGTTGCATCTTGACTTGGCTGGGGACCTGTGCACTTTGTGTGCTTCTGTACGTTGGGCTTATGGGTAATTATTAGCGAGGCTCTGCGAGGTCCTCCTGGAGTTCAAGTGATGTTTTACCATTGAAGTAAGTCAGCAGAGACAAGTGACATGGTCAGTGTTTCGTTCTCCGCATTTCTGTGGTGCAAGCCGTCCTTCAGTCACTCCGTGTGCACAAGTGCGAGTTAAATGCCCCCCTGCTGCGTGTGGTGATGTACAGTGCCTGGCACAGTCTAACCTGTGGCCACACCTAACCAAAGGAGACAAACCAAAAGGATGGCTTTGACGGTGCGCTCGAAGTCAAATATGCAGTACCATGTGCCCCACCAGGTCATTGGCCTGGCGTTCTGCTGCATCCGACTTGTACACGCACCACACGGACCAAGTGCATCTCATCTCCTTGTACACAGACAATGTCTTGACATTGCCTATTTGTCCGTTCAGAACTATGTCACCCCACCCCAACACACAGTGAACCTTCTGCTGCTCTCGTTCTTCACTGGCATATGACATCTGACCTCTGAGTTGCAGGAAAATGAGTTGCTGTCAACTCGCTTCGATACCAAGCAGAGAACTAAGTTTCCCCTGTTTGGCAACATCACAGGCCAACATCA
>CAJHUC010001673.1:0-54225 GCA_905146915.1 Ostreobium quekettii
TTCATACCGTGGCGATTGTACTGCTTATCAAAAATGGACATCCCACTGACCAATTTAAATATATGATGCATCCATATAGATACATAAGGTACTGAGTTTCTTTTTGGGGCCACGCCAGTTGGCTGCTTCATCCGGAAACCTGGTAGGCGCTGACACAACATTGACAGGCCATTGCATCAACGCCGCTCTACAGACACGAGCTCTGAAGTCTAGCGTTGATCCAGAGGCCTGTCAATGGTGCATCAAAGCCTGCCGAATTCAGGATGCATCTCCAGGATGATAAATAGATCGTTGATGCAACATTTCTGGAACACTGCTTGTTCGGGAATGTCGCATCAATATGCCTTGTCGGAGGGTAGGTAAACGCCGACGTCAAGAGGCATTGTTTCAAGGTCAGTCCACCAACATTGAGAGCCATGTTTCAATGGCCTCCTTGCATCAACCCTCATCAACATTGCATCGACGCCTGTTTAATTCCAGATGTTATTCCTTCATTCACGTCCGTGGCATGCATTTTTCTTCGGGGGAAACGTGGGGTGGAGAAATCAGCTGCATTACCAGCAATTTGGGTATCCCACTAGTCCCGTCGCGTCGTGGGAGCGTGGGTAGGGGTCAGAGAAAGGGAGCATTTTCATCTTATGGCTTTGGAGGATCTTGAGTGGGGCAGCACGGCGAGCGAGATTTTGGGAAGTACGTGGCGGCAGGAGACGAAAGGAGGCTTGTCGCCGTTCCCAGCATGCCATTGAACACAACTGCCACGTTACTTCACAAAGCTGTTTGAATGATCATCTCCTCTATGTACTGGTTACCACCTGAAAGCGGACAAGCACGCGTGTGAATATGCTACCCAGGAAATTTGTTGAAAATCCTTCATCATGCATCACGTGCCATCTGGCGCCGAAACTTTGAAATCATGCGTTTTAAAAATGAGCAATTTAGGTGATCTCGGCTGTGACATTAGCATCGGCTTCAACTACTCTTCTGCGTGGGGACATTTCCGGCACGGTCCCTGCGTAGTACGACTCTTTTCAGTCTGGTACCTATATGTGCCCTCTCAATAATGCCCGGATCCCAACAGCGCCCTCTTTTCCTGTCTGCTCACAGTTCGTGTACACGTGCACTACCTGTGGTAAATTGTGAAGCTTTACTGTGAAATGGTACCTCAAATGATTTTTCGGGCACAATAGAGCAGCTTTGTCGATCTGCAACGTCAGTTGGCCTCCCCGCAGTCGGCAGTCGGACCTGTGCATGGTACGAGCTGTTTGTGGTTACCGCCAGGTCGCCTGTGATGCTATTGTTCTTTTCGTGACATTTTCGGCGGCATTTTAATTATGTTTCGTGCAGCAAGAAACTCGCGACATGTTTTGGGTTTTCAGATGCTGTGTCTACTATTATCCGTGCAGAAAGAAAGAACGTGGCGGTGGCAAAATCAGAAATGCTGTAGGTGTCCTGGATGCCTGACAGATGCACACCTGCTCGCGGCTTTACTCCACAAAATTCAACACGGCCAAATTTTACCCTCAATCCAAGAGAAAAGGCCCAACCTCTGAGGACGTCCCCAAAAGAGCAGGGCAAGCGGAGCCCGTCCCCGACTTCCATCCCCAGCGCGCAAAGCGATACCGTCCCCAGCGTCCCCAGACCCCCACGTCCCCAGGCGTCCCCAGAATCCGTCACCGCCCGATGGCACAATGCCGTCCCCCGCGTCCCCACGGCCCCACGTCGCCGGGCGTCCCCACTGGAGCCAGGGGCCCCAAGGGCCACCCAGGGGGGGCGGGGGGACGTGCGTCCCCGCGTCCCCACGTCCCCACCGGGGTTGCGGGCCTCAAGGGCCCCCAGGGGGGCGGGGGGACGTGCGTCCCCGCGTCCCCACGTCCCCACCGGGGTGACGGGCCTCAAGGGCCCCCCAGGGGGGCGGGGGGACGTGCGTCCCCGCGTCCCCACGTCCCCACTGGGGTTGCGGGCCTCAAGGGCCCCCAGGGGGGGCGGGGGGACGTGCGTCCCCGCGTCCCCACGTCCCCACGTCCCAACCGGGGTTGCGTGCCTCAAGGGCCCCCCAGGGGGGCGGGGGCACGTGCGTCCCCACGTCCCCACGTCCCCACTGGGGTTGCGGGCCTCAAGGGCCCCCAGGGGGGGCGGGGGGACGTGCGTCCCCGCGTCCCCACGTCCCCACGTTCCAACCGGGGTTGCGTGCCTCAAGGGCCCCCCAGGGGGGCGGGGGGACGCGCCCACGGGCCCGGTGGGGATGCGGGGACGCGGGGACGCGGGGACGCACGTCCCCCCGCCCCCCTGGGGGGCCCTTGAGGCCCGCCACCCCGGTGGGGACATGGGGACGCGGGGACGCACGTCCCCCCGCCCCCCCGCCCCCCCTGGGGGCCCTTGAGGCCCGCAACCCCAGTGGGGACGTGGGGACGTGGGGACGCACGTCCCCCCGCCCCCCCTGGGGGGCCCTCGAGGCCCGCAACCCTGGTGGGGACGTGGGGACGCGGGGACGCTTCCCTGGTGGCCACCGAGCCACAAAATTCGGCGACGCCTGGCGACATGGGGTTCTGGTGATGCCGGGGACGTGAGGCCTCTGCCAGGCGGGGACGGATTTCGGGGACGCCTGGTGACGTCCAGTGGCGGGGACTCTGGGGACGGAAACCGTCCTCTAGGTGGCGACGTCCCCACCCCAGGTCGGTGACGTCCCCACATCCCGTCCCTGGGAAAATCCGGGGACGTCCCCAGAGATTGGGACTCTAGTGCAGGCCAATGGTATCTCCAGTAGACTGAAGGACAGGAGATCCTCGTGAGGAGATCCGGCGCGATCATCTGCGCTTGCTCAAATTCTTCTCAGGAAACATTCGGCCAGTCGAGTTTGCGATTTCGCTGCCTTGGACATTTTTGCTTTCCTTGCAAGAAATACTTCTCAATCACAAATCAGCTTTGGAGATAGAATCTGCAATAATTTTGTAAATTGCTTGCAAATGCGCAAGAAATTGAATGGGTCGCTCCAATGAAACCTCCAATGTGCTGCTCCAGTACTGGAGCACTAATAGTGTGCCAGCGTTTCACAGGCCACTCAAGTGCGATCCCCAAACTTGGCTTCCAAGCGGCCGCTATCGCGACCAGCGGGCCTCGTACTACATGAGATGTGATTGTAAGTCTGATTTCCTCGATTTGTTCTTTCATTTGCATTTGTATGATTTAGCCTTAAGCACCACCACTGCATTGTAGGTTCTGGGAATTGAATGACTACACCCCGCTTGGCCGCGGCTTCCATATTTGAAAAGAAGCCACCCAGCCTTGGAGGGACGGCAAACGCAATTGTTTCAGCACTTTTTGTGCAGTTTGAGCAGTTTTCCGCGCTTTGGTGATGATGGGAAAGTCTTGGCGCGGAGCCTTATGCTTGACAATCGGAACAGTGCTGATTTCTGCCAACGCCCTGAACATCAGGAATTGGGTGGGCGTTGATGCAACATTGACAAGCCCTTGCCTCGGCGCCGTTCTGTGGGCACGAGCTCTGGGTTTTACATTTGATCCAAGGTTTTATCATTGTTGCATCAAAGCCTAACAAATTTTCGGATGCATCGTACCGGCAGCAAAGCGTACCAGCGCCCCACCAACTTAGCGCATTACATGAGGCGCCATTCACGGCAAGAATCATTTTTTTTTCGTTTAAACGGGGCCAAAAACATTGACGAGGCGCCACCGGTCGCTGCATTACGCCGCTCTACCCGCGTTGCCAAATTGATTGGCAAGGCCATGCGGCGCCTGGCCAATGTAGCATATTACATAACATTGCATAACAGTACATAAGGCACCGATCAAAGCGCCAACCAATAACATCTATTGGGACGTCGCGCTGCACTGGCGAGAGCCTGGAGATCGCGATGACCTCGGTTTCAGTGATGGCAGCATGGAGCTGCACGCTGGGAATCTTGAAGACATGATTGAAGGAGGAATATCGTGGTAATGTTTGGTTGGAGGGAACTTGATAACATTAATGTCATCCCCCAATATTGGGGCGACATCACGTGCAATGAGATGTAAAAATGTGTGAAAGCATTTTTGCATTGTGGCTGCACGTGATGTCCAAGTGAATATTGCCCCACGCACCATATTGCGTACCACCCCGCTCCGCAACACCAGACATGCTTGATAACGCCGGGGGCGTTATCAAAAGGCCCCCGCACCGTACAACACCCCCCGCGCTATCTTCGATGGTTTGCGGTACTGCCGTCACTCTGTGAGCTAATTGCTCTGTCTTTCAGCGGTTATTGTACTTGACAGCTTGAAGTATTGAAGGGTCCGAAATTGCCACCTGGGCACTTCGAGCAGTCAGAATTGAAATCTCCCTTCGCCCTCTCTACTTTGATTTTCGGTTTTGGCGAAGCGTCAGCGTTCTGGTGGACAGCGAACTCGCTTCCTATCACGCATATGCTAGATCTTGTATGTGACAGTACCTCAGAGGTGGATTGCCATGTCAATGTATCACACGCTTGTATGGAAATAGTAAAAAACAGCCCAAATGACACAGTCCTAACAAGGTCAGCTCAAAATCCAACTTTGTGCTTTCGCAGACCATGTTAGTACCATGTCACCTGGCCTGTTTTTCTCCTAATGTGCGGTCAAAGAGTGGGTGGGTGCGTGGGTGGGCGCATATTTGCAAAAGTGCTGAAAGTGTCTGCGGGAAATTTTTTGCTGCAGTTGGGCTCGGACGAGTAATATTTGCCGCAGTGAGGTCCGCATGCCTCATGTGTTTTCATTTAGTTTCTTTTGATTGCTCATGGCTTCTTCAGGTCTTGTTAGAGCGCGCAGGTCGAGACTTCAGACATCAGGATGGCAACAACGGTCAGCCTCGGGAGGCAAGCCTTGTCTCTGTCGCAGCCAAGGAGCGCCTTCAGCCAACGGCCGTTCGTTGGCCATTATGCCAGCTGCCTCCTACAGACCTCGAGGCCAATTGCAGCTGCTCGTTGGGCCACCCAAACCATCAGGTGTACAATCGCGGAAGCCTGCCCGAAGAAGATCCGCCATGTGCGTCCGAACAGACACAGCGGGCGCGGCTGCGACAAAATACTGGGCAGATATTTCAATGCTGTTTTTGGTGGGATTCATGAATAGTTAGTGTGTCTAACTGAAGGGATGGTGAGAATTTTACTTGTGAAGACAACTGATGGGATATGCTGGAAGGGAATGGTGGAAATTCCAGTTCTCGGGTACATGGAGCAATTTCCAGTTCCAGGCTTCAACATTTTGGGGTTAAGCCTCCGTCATGTTATGGACGCATCGTTGTCAATCTCCCCGATTCCGGCCGGATTTCAAGTTTTCAACGGATCTACAGACACGTCCACGTTGCCAGTGTTGTCTCCAATCAGTCCTTGAGCAATTCATCAATGGATTAGCCCACAGCCCCATGTTAACAACCCAGCGCCTTTGAGCGCATGATCTACTTTTTCCACTTTGTGGAGCGTATTGCAACTGATGCGCTCGGAGCGCTCGGATACCTGCATTACATGCTGAGGAGTCTGGCGGAAAATACTGCTAAAGAAAATGGCAAACGCTGCTGTTTCAAAGCACCACACTAGCAGAACTTTAAGTAAATGTCTTTCTCTGCAGGTAATTTTTTTACATAACAACAGACAAGGCGCTGGTTTAGGCTGTCCGCAAGACTATACAGGTAGGGAAGAGTCTTGCCGTCGCCACTTCCGCCTCATGTCCTTCGCTGCTTGGAAAGCGAAGGAATGTTCACTTCTTTGTCGGCATATGGATGGCACGGTCCCTTGCCGCTTGGAAAAGTACCAGTCTCGTGAGATAGCCTATGTAGTTTTCTGGACCTTGCTCCAATAGCATGTGGCTTCCGTCATTGGCGGCAACCCCCCGGATCCCACACTCCCAGGGAGGAGGGGTTCGGTGGCATCGGCTCCTTGCATGAGATTGACAGTGATGTCATTGTCGCACCAGCGTCGCCAATATGTAAGGACAGTGTTTTCTGTTCGGCAAGGCAGCCGCACGGATTTTCGCTGATAGTGCGGCTCGTGGGCAGTATGTGTCAATTGAATCTACGTCACAGGCGTGATGATAAGTTATCATTGATAACCATTAGAGTTGCGCGTCAGGTGAATACAATATATGCAGCAAACACCTTGATGCACGCCCATGGACTGTGGCAAAATATGTCTGCGATGTATCACTGCTGGAAATCCCTCCACACTGCATTTAAATACAACAATGCAATGTACACAACAGCTTTCACGTGTGGTCGGCCAAAACGACAGTAAGTGCAACAATACAAGTCGAACTCCAAGCTATCATGTGGAAGGCGCCAACAATGATAGCCGCAAAAGCAAACCTCAGTAAGGAAACCCAGAACCAAAATTTTCACTCGGAATTAGTGTGAAGCAAAGTCAACGCATGGAGGAACCAAAGCACACAAAATAGCAACGCATTGCGAGTAAACATCAGTTTCCATGGGGCATCACAGCCAGTTTGATCTGAGATGCGAAGCATTTTTCGTGCTGCCCATTCCACCATGTACGTATCGTTCAGCTCTGCAAATATCTTCCTCCCCTTGAGCAGCCAGCTTTTGGCACTGCCCGAATCTCCCAGAGAGTGTTCCAGCAAGCCAAGGGCACATGATGTTTTTGCCTCACCATGGCTATCATTGGAGTCTGTGCACATCTCCAGTGCCAGTTTGTAATTCCGACGTGCGTCATCATATTTGCCTAATTTTTCAGACATCATTCCCAAATGGTGATATAAAGCAGCCTGCTCGTGAACATCATCAAACTCAATGTAGATATCCAGGGCTTGTTGAAATCTCTCACCAGCATTCGAAAATTCTCCCAGCGAAAAGCATACCACTCCCAGATGGAAATGCTCCCCGGCTTGCCCATGTCGATCATTATGTGTCAATTTAATCTCAAGCGCCTGATGAAACTTTTCACGGGCTTCCACATACTGCCCCAACTCTTGGGACACAACTCCCAGGTGGTGGTAAGCTAATGCTTGCCCATAATGATCGTCAGTTGCAGCCTCGATATCCAATGCTCGCTGGTAGTGCTCCTTTGCCTCTTCGAAATTCCTCAATTCCTGGGCCAGGATGCCCAACTGGTGGTAGGTCGCTGCCTGCCCATGGCGATTGCCAAGCACGATCTCCAAATCAAGTGATTGCTGGTATTTCCTGTGAGCTTCATCAAAATCTCTCAATTCCTCGGCCACCATTCCCAAGTTATGCAAGCACACTGCTTGCTTGTGCACGTTGCCCAAGCTAAGGTACATGTCCAATGCACGTTGGTGGTTCTGCCTTGCTTCATTGAAGTCCCTCAGATTGTCAGCAACAAGCCCCAAATGTGCACAGCAATTTGCTTCCATCAGAAGATCACCAATTTCAATCCCAATCGCCAGTGCCATGTGAAAGCTCTCTTTTGCTCTGTCCAGCAACTTGAATTGCAAGTCAGCAGTCCCCATCTGAAAGAGTGTGGTTGCTGCACCCTTGCGATCACCAAATTCATTGTGAATTTCCAGAGCCTTCTGACAGCTGCAACGCGATTCCTTATAATTTCTAGCCTCCAAAGCCAATGCACCCAAGTTGTGGTATACTGCAGCTTGTGCCCTGCGGTCACCCTGCTCTTTGCGGATCTGCAATGCTTGCTGATAATTCTCACGAGCTGCACTGAAATCCCTCAATTCCTGGGCGACATTCCCCAAATCACCGTATGCACTTGCTTGGGCATCATGATCCCCAACTTCAAGATGTATCTCCAGAGCTTGTTCGTAGTGCTGGCGGGCTTCTCCGAATTCCCCTGACATCCATGCCACAATTCCCAACTGGTGGAATGTTATGCCCATTCTTTTTTTCTTGATCTGTTCCATCCCGTGAATGCCCTTGCACAAGGCAAGCGCATTCTGGTATGCATGCTTGGCTTTCTCAAGATCATGAACCTCTATGTACCAGATCCCCATCCGCTGTTGTGCCCTCACCATTTCCATCCGATGCACATCCTTCATGGTCTGGTGTGCATTAGCACTCAGAGCCTTGCAGACATGCTGTGCCAGCCTCAGCCCTCTTTGGTGGTCGTTCTTCAGTGTGAAATACTGATTTAAACACCTGCAAATGTCAGTGGGCTCGTCCTTCCCAGCCAGACACATCTCCAATGCGCTTTGCAAATTCTCCAGCTCCACTTCACAGCATTTTGCTCCGATGCTCTGTATGCTGGCACTTTTTGACAGCATCAACTCCGCAAAAGCATATGCCTGTGTTTGGTACGTTCTCTTGAAGGCAGTAAACACTGCTGTGCGTTTAGCTGGATACAGCTCATTCAGCTTCATATTCAGAAAGTAAGGGAGCACTGGCTGCAGTCTCAGTGTCGACGCATTGCCATCAACCCCATCACCTTGGGCGCTAATTGACAGAAGGCCCCAGTTGGCAGCATCTTGCACAGCCCCAGCAAGCAACTCAGTGCTGAAGCTTTTGAAAGATTTACGTTTCTGCAACTCTTCCAGGAAACTGTGTAGGGTGCTCTGTAACACCATCGACTTAAAGGGTGCCAGGCACAGCAACATGTGCTGTGTTTTATTTGACAAGAGCCTGTACGAATACTCAACACACCTCACAATGCTCTGGGTTTTGTCTTCAGAGGGTGCATCTAGTTGAATGTTGGATCCCTCCAGCCCAGCTAGAACTTCTACAGCAGACAGCCCCTCCAGGTTGGCCAACACCACCTCCATAGCCAAAGGGTACCCAGCCAGAACATTCATCAGCCGTTCATAATGATGATCCTGCAATATCTCCAAGATGCGAGGCCTACTGCACACTACCCGCTGCAGTATTTTGTGTCCCAGCTCAGATCGTGATTGATGATCCAACCCCTGCAGGTGGTACACATTCTGCTGAAACACATCTCTCAGCCATTCTTCTCCACTGCGGGAGCTCATAACTATCTTTGTCTGTCCCTCCATCAGCAGCCCCAGAAATATCTGGAGTTTTGATTGCTCCGTTGCTGGCAGCCTGTTTGGTATGGCAAGCTCCTGGGCCGTCACTGACTCCAGGTTGTCAAGGACCAGTGCATGCTTCTCTCCTTTGAACTTCGCCACCAATGCTGCCATTTGTGCTTCAGGAGAGTTGGTCAGGAATCTGCGCCATGCCTGCTTGCTGTAGACCTGCTGAGCAATTTCAGACAGAATTTGCTGCAAAGTCCATGGACGGCGATCATACCCAAAGTAGAACACCTTGTGCACAAAATGAGTCATTCGCCACCAATCGCACAGGTAGGTGACCAGAGTGGTTTTGCCCGTCCCTCCCATTCCCTGCAACAGAAGACCATTGTGTTGCAACAGCATTTTCTCAATCCTCAAAATCTCCAGGTCACGACCAATGAAGCCGTATGTGGGCTCGGCCAACAGATCCTGGTTCTGTGCCATATTGCATCGTGTTTGCCTCTTCTTGTGGCTCTCAGCATCTTGTAACAGGATATCCACAGTTCCGCTGGTGTAGACGATGGGCAGCATCCAATCCTCCAGATTGACTTCAATGCCAAGGTAGCCCTTTCGCTCCTTGTGGCAATACAGCTCAAGACGTCCCAGCCTCAGAGCATCCAGCAATGGCTGTTGATTAAACACGTGGTTGTACATGGCCTTCATTAAAATTTGTGCAGCCGAAATCGTCACTGTGTATCCCATGGCCAGCACCAGCTGTAACCCAGCTTCTGCCAGGACACTTCCCAGGCTGGTTGTGCAAGGGCTGCTGCCTTGTTCCCCATCAGTCTGGCCATTCAACTGCAACTGCTTGCCTGACTGGCATGCATTTAGTATACAGATGGGGATGTGGTGGCTGACCAGCAACTTGGCAAGCTCGGATGCCTCGACCAGGTCCACTCCGCCATCAGCGTCACGCTCCAACAGCAAAAATGCCCTTGTGCCCCTGTATCGCTTCAACTTTTTTCTGCCATGCCGTGCATCCAATTTGTCATCCAGTGTCTGGCGCACCCTGTCATAGTCCATGAGAGAGCCATGGCAGTCAAAGTGTATGATGTGGTAGTAGCCTGGACCTCTATCACTCAGTTTCCTCAAAAGGGCTCCATATGTCCCTGGCCGCAGCAGCTCTATGTTCACCCTCGACTTCCCAGCCGCCACTGCCTCAACCAGGGGCCTCGAAATCGTCCGATACCCAACATCCTGCTCAGCATCTGGACGCGCCACCACCAGCAAAAGGTTAAGGACCGAGGAGGCCCGAACTGCAACTGGCTGCGAGGCCGGCTTCTGCGACTTGCGCACGACTGAGCACTCCACTGCCAGAGGCCGTTCCAAGCTAGGGTCCCACAGGGCTTCCCAATGCATCGCCTGGAACCCTGGGGTCTGGCTCACGATCTCGATCTCCACACTGGCCAATTTCTTTTTCACATGGGCGTACTTCTTGCGGGCCTTCTTGTCGATGAATATCTGATCGAACAGCCGCGTTCCGTAGTCCTTGATGCTCCCAGCAGACCTCTCCGCGCTCGCAGCACCAGTGAAGGGAGCTCGTTGCCACTCTTCGAAGTACCACTCCAGCTCGCGTTCCTGCTTTTCCCGGAAAGGATTCTTGACGGCGATGGTGAAAGGCAGCCCCCCATTGAAACTCAACTTTGCGGCAAAGCCGGAATCTGAATGCCCATCCTCAGCGATGGTGATCCTGTGCTTGGTTGTTGGCCTGCAAGGACAGCATTTGATGCGCAGTGTCAGCAAGTCCCTTTGTTGGGTTGGCTCACTCATGACAAACGAAAACGTCCCACCACTCATGGTTCCTGTGCGCACTTAGACCAAAATGTTTAGTCGCTGAAAGACTCGGCAATTCTGCTGCGCCAAGCGCCAAGCAGTGCCAGATCGCGATCGCATCCCCTCTGGGCAGTCGTTCACCTTCGATCTGCCGCCTCCTCGATTGCAGCGGCCATCGTCGTGCGACGAACTCGGCGCACGGCCTCGCCAACCTTCCCGATTCCTCGCCCTCCAAAATCCAGTCGCCACCTGAAGGGCCACCTCGGACCAGCTACACGCCTTCACCCGGCCAGATGGCCTTCACCTCCGAAGGCGGGGGATCGCAGAGGCTGGGGGCCAGGCCCGCCACCTACGGGGTCCCTGGCAGGCAAACGAGATGGGCAGCCTTGAGATCGCTTCTCACTGCCAGGGGTTCACAAACGGAGCCACGCCGCAGCCAGGAATGACATGCCCAGGTGCATTTCGGCACTCCCCGTCAGGCACGTCATCAACAAGGTCATCAGCTTGGAACCCGCTGGGCTGAGGCTCACGTGCGGACGCGATCAATTCAAGGACCCCGATCGGTGCCGAACGAGAGCAGGACGAGCACGAGGGTTGCGGACCTCCATCCGATGCCACACGAGCCACCCCGGGGCGGGCGGTGCGCTCGACGGTGCGTTGCGGCTCACCGGTTGTGGTCGCCGTAGTGCGGTAACGCCCGCGCCTAGTTTCCCGCCCTGGTGTGGGCGGACGAGCCCTCCAGGGAAGCAGGTGGGGATGGCAATACGGGAAGCACTGGGAGCGCCGCAGCTTGGTCTGGGGCTTAAATACACGGGAGACAGGGAAGGACCTCTCTCTACCTGGAACTTGGTGACACGTCTATATGTTCCCTCTAGCCCGCAGCCCAACGCAGGATGGAAGGTGGTTTGGAATGGCATTAATCCCAGGCTCCTGCTGCTCACGATGAGAATCAAAATATCGTGTTGCAAGCCAAGGAGATAGACGCGACCCCCCTACCCTGCACGGGAAAGCGGTGGCAAATGACTTGGTCAATGAAAACAATGGTATTGGAACAATGGAGCCGCAAATCTGTTCATCAACTTGTAATGACAGTCTGTCATGATACAACGAAAGAAGCGTCTTTCCTGAATGGCGAGCTGGTACAGAAGTGAAAGGTTATTTGGCGGCGGGGGCTGAGCACAGAGCACATCGGAAAGTTGTGGGAAGTTGACAAATGTTGAAGGAAATACCCATTGATTATGGTGCGCTGCAAGAGGGAACTGCGAAGCGATGGCAGGTCACGGGATTGGATGCCATCTACTAAGATCTTTTGGGCGTCTTTCTGGAGGTCAAAGGCCTCAAAGAGCTCTTAGGCACAAGCTAGGGGAACCTTTTCCCCCTATGTCGATCTCGCCTCAATCAGGTAACTTCTTAGCGCCACACGTCCGGGTTTCAGGGAGCAATGAGCAGTTCTCATGAATTTCGATCTTGCCTTAAGCACAGCGTTAACAGTGCCAGTACGCAATGTTCCAGAATCTCGCGTCGTTCGAGCTGAGCGCTACAGTTGTCAAAAACTCCTGCTCTGGCGGCAATTTGTTGCAGACTCTGGACAGCCTGTGGCCCACCATTTGAGATTTCATCTTTGATACGCGATGTACACAGCCGCCAGAGTTCGAGGAGCAGCCAGCAATGCCGAGTGTTCATGGCAAGTGTCCCTGTCTGCTACTTTGTGGACACGACTAGTGGAAACCCCAATATGTCCTGGTAGACATTGTATGGTACCCTCGCCGCTGCTGGAATAACAAAATGTCAGACGTAACGTTGCGTTGCAATGAAGCATCCTAATGTCAATTTCAATTAACGTACACCAATGTAAGTATAAAACAAACAAACAAACGGAAGCCGGGTCAAGAACTAAACCAGATTTATTTTCGTAATTGCGAACTTCACGGAGCAGCGTCGGAGTGGTAGCTCTCTCCCGTTGTAAGGTGTACAAGGAAAATACAACATTTATACTTCCTCCGTCCCATATTAAATGTCATCTTCTTGAATGACAAGATTTAATGCAAGAAGAACATAACAGGAGAAAACAACGTCAGAATCAGAAAGATTAGGTCCCAAAACTCTTAACTAACAATTTTCGAGGAAAGGTTCAGCCCCGCCCCTTGAAGAGCACCCTCGAAATCGCCCTGGGACTCAAAAAATGTGTGCGCCGATTCCGCTTCCGCTGGGGATCCGCGCGGTTCTGGGTCGCTCCTATCCCGGGCACCCAAGGAGATGGCTTGGCCACTGCCATGGCGAAGGGCGCCGTCCCTCGCACGGAATAGCATTGGTCAAACATGCTCGATGGTGCTTGGATCGTCGTGGAAGATGGCCATCGTCGCAACGTCGACCATCCCAGAAATCGCCGCGACCTTAGATCCGAGATGCAAGGACCTGCCAGTTGCGGAATAAATCAAGGTCCAGGACGTTCAAGCCTGGGCTCTGTGCGCTCTACCACTCCAAGGTATTTGGTGGCTTTGCGCGGACGTCTTGCCTCGACAATCCTTGAATTGAGGCCTCCGCTCGCAGCTTGGCCCACGATCCATGAATTGCCAGAAGCAACCATTTCTTTTGCGCGGTCCGCAATCCATCGCCACCTAGCTAGTCTAAGCTCATGACAGAGACACGGCGTCAGACACACTAGGAAAAAACAGGCCAGATGACACAGTCGTGACACGGTCTGCTCAAAACCCAACTGTGTACTTTCGGCAAATGTGGTCCGAAAGTACACACTTGGATTTTGAGCAGACCGTGTCAGGACTGTGTCATCTGGCCTGTTTTTTACTGGTGTACATCTAGCCGTTCTTTTTCCTCCTAGCTGTTTGGCATTCCACAGCAAACCCGAATTCGCCAACCTCGCGTCGACTCCAATTCCCACAATCGGCCGACCCTGAATGTGGTGATGGGCTTCACCTTCTCTGCCATCTTGTCAAGGGGATTCGAGTTCACCCTCTGTTGACTTGACGGCACCAGCAGGGGACAAAAAGTCTCGGCCTCAAAAGTTTGGGGCCGGAAGGCAGCTCCAGTCCACCAAGCCGACAGGGAAATTCAGCCGTGAGCTACAGCGAGCTGCGCCATCAGGACCTTCAGGACACGTTTCTTATTGCCGTGATTCCTCACAAGCACCACGCCGATCTTCTATCCGAACGGCATGGGTAGTCCTGTGGGGAAGGCTATTTCTTCCGCGGCGAAAGCGTGCTCCTCAAAACAGCAAATACGGCCATTTTCGCCGAACCGTTGAGAAAAGTATAGGCTTCTGGCCGGAAGACCCTTACTGCAACGTACTGCCGACTCCTCAATACTGTACGTATGGACTTGAAATTTTGATAGTTAACTATCAAAACGTACACACAGATTTTGGACAAATGTTCAATGGAAATGGGGAAACCTGTGATGGAGAAATGATGCGCCAAAGTCATAGAGGACGTTTACTATGGGACGCAGGATGCAGCAGATTAACGAGAAGGTTAATAAGGGAAAGGATTGAGCGATGTGTTACGGGGGTGTTGTAACATCAGTGCGACCCCTTGCAGGATCAGACTAGATTGCGTGCCACATAAGCGAATACGTGGTGGCACGCAAACTGGTGTCTAAGCAGGTTGAATTCGCGACGGAACCGCCGGACGGACGGCAGGGCATGTGTGTGAAGAACGCCTACATACTCTAAGAAAGAGGAGCGCTTGCTGTGAGCGAAAGAGAGGTGGGCTCCCGCTGCGACGTGACGCCACGGAAAGGACCCACTTGAGAGCGCACATGGGCAGTAGCTTGTGAGAGGACGCACCCAAGGGTATATGGAAAGAGTACGCCCTGGCCAAGCAATCGAGCAAAACCTGGCGCAGTTACAGTAGGTGAATATTTTTAGGTAGCATCGGAAAAGGCGCTGAGCAAGGCTGTCCACAAAATTGAACCAGAAAAAACTGTGCGAGTCAAAGAACCATGCTATCACCACCGCCATTTCGTGTATTTCGCCGCTGTTAAGTGAAGAAATATTCGTTTCGTTGTTGGCATTTGCATGAGCACCGGCCCAGGCGGCTAGGAAATGTGCCAAACTCGTGCGATAGTCTGTGCAATTTGCCTGAGCTTGCCGCAGTAGGAATTTATTTGCAGAGGACCCAGTCCCACCCAAACCAGGGGGGGGTTCGATGGCATAGTCGGCATGCGTGCGGTTTGCTGCCCTTGCAGCACCAAAGTCGGCGATATGTATGGGCAGCGATTTCTATTCGACAATACAACCGTACGGATTTCTTTTGACACTGCGGCTCCTGGGCAGTGTGCGTCAATTGAATCTAATCTACAGGCCTCGTGATAATCATGGAACTGCGTATCGTATTAATTAAATGTGTGCAACAATAACCTTGTTGCATGCACACGAACAGTCGTAAACTTGGCTGCAATCTGTCGGCCCTGGAATCTCCCCAGGATTCAATTAAATACAACGGGCCAATACAAGGCTTCTTACGCGATGTCCACCACACGACACAACGTGCAACAATACAAAAGCAATTCCGAGCTGCCCCGTTGCAGGCGTCTACAATGATAATCACAAACAGATCTCAGGGAGAAAATCCACAGCCGGGGATTACACTGGAAATTGCTTCCTCCGACCGGAATTAAATGAAACAATGCATTGGGAGGCTGCATTCGTATCAAGTAATTTTCTTTCTTGAAAATGCAGTGACAACATCTGTTATACATGTACTAGTTGCTTTCAAAAAAAGGGGCGGTTAATCCCAACGCATTCGGCAATGCACTGAATCTGTGGTGCTCTGATCCAGAATTTGGACGCACCTAGGGCATCCCCCGCCAGCCGAAACTTGGGTGCCCGGGTCCTGGATGGCCCAACACACACGTGCGGCCCCTTTTTGTGGACTTCAGGGCACGTAAAATATAGAGAATAAGCCTCGCTCATGCCCAAACGCAACGATCGGCACCCATCACAATGGACAGCCGGTGGAGATTGCGGATGATCATGCATCCCGCAATCGGTGATTTGCGGAAATCCTCACCATCGTCCAAGGCGAAGCAATGACGTGTCTGGGATCTGCCATTGCCAGTAAGTCTACTGGTGTCTGAAGGGTAGCCATAGAAGAGGTGTATGCACCAAAAGCTTTCCTTTCGTTGGGGATATCCAATTAGGGGACTGGTTGGTGCACGGAACGGCTCCTCACAATACGACATATTTTGAGCAGACCGTGTCAGGACTGTGTCATCTGGCCTGTTTTTTCCTAGCGGATGCTGCGCAGCATGAACGGCAAACGAAACGCTCCTTGTGGCCGACGCCTGGGCGAGATGCGTCCAGCGATTTTTTCGCTGCTGCAAAACGAGTTGACAATCAGATTCTTCCAAACTCTCCGTGGTGGCCTGAGAACTTAAGTGCTCAGGCCACCACGGAATGTTGGAAGAATATGATTGTCAACTGCTAGATCGTGGCAGCAAGCTTGCAGCCACCCTACCCAAGGCGGCGGTCCCTTGCGAAAACGCCCTTATTGTGAATTTCGCCGATTTCCGGGTTTCTGATCCGAAATTGAAACGCTCAAACAGCCATCAAAACCAGAGTCGCGATCGACGACCTAGCAGTACGGATCTCGGTTCCGCGGCCATCGTGGTTTGAGAGGAAGGCCTCCGACCTGCCGCCACAACGGCAGCCACAGATATCCAATCTGCGCTGTGCACCGACAGTTGCAAAGCGATCTGTTCCAGCGTACGGGGGTATCGCCCTAATTTTTGCAGCAACCTGATTGCCTAAGAGGATCACCAATTTCAATCCCAGGCTTGGTTTTTACGTTTACGTTTACGTTTTTACTTTTACGTTTTTACGCGTAAAAACGTAAATTTGCGAAAGGGCCTATTTTTACGGCTATTTTTACGTTTTTACGGCTTCCGGCATACGTAGTTTACACGATGAAATTGCGTTCAATGGTCAGTCCTCTGCCATCTCCATCACCCGGAACACAATGTCCACCTCGCCTTTGGCAAGGGCGATAATGGCGTTTAACAAAAACTCGTCTTCTGCCTCTTCCAAGGCGTCTGGCTGCCACTCTCCGGACTCTGTAAATCTGCATGTACTGTCCTTATGTACACAGGCAGTTTTCACGTTGTATTTACGTATTTTTACGCATTTTTACGCGTAAAAACGTAAAAACTATTTTTACGCGTAAAAACGTAAACACGATCAGTTTTTACGGCGTAAAAACCAAGCCTGTTCAATCCCAATCCCCAATGCCAGTTGAAAGCTCTCCTTTGCTCTGTCCGGTAACCTCAATTCCAGGGCAGCAGCTCCCATCATCATGAGGATTTTTGCCACATCCTGGCGATTGCCAAATTCACCACGAAGTTTCAGAGCTTTCATGTAGTTGTTACAAGCTTCCTTACAATCTCCAGACTCTGAGCCAACACGCCCAAGTTATGGTAGACTGCAGCACGTGCACAACGATCACCCGGATCCTTGTGGATCTGCATTGCCTGATGGTAGTTATGACGAGCTGCATTGCAATCCCTCAGTAGCAGGGCAACTCCTCCCAAACCAATGTGTACATCTGCTTGGCAGCCATGAACCCAAAGTTCATAAAATATCTTCAGAGCCCGTTCGCAGTGCTGGCAGGCTTCTTCAGATTCCACCAACATCTGCGCCATAATTTCCAAATCATCGAATGTCCTGCCCTTTCTCAATTTCTTGTTCTGTTCCATACCTTGAATACCGCCGCACAGGGCACGAGTTTCCTGACATGCAACCTTGGCTATTGGGAGATCATGAGCTTTTCTGTACCAGGAGCTCATTCGCCGCTGTGCCTGTGCCATTTCCATCCGCACCTCGTCCGTCATGGCTTGGCGTGCATGGTACCCCAAAGCCTTGCAGACATGCTCAGCCAGCCTCAGCCCTCTGCGATGGCCGTTACTCAGTTTGAAATACACATCCAAGCACCCGCAAATGTCTGTGGACTCCTGCTCCCCAGCCAACCACGTCTCCAACGCACATTGCGAGTTCCCCAACTTCGTTTCACACCACTTTACCCCAAGCGCCATTTCCGCTGCGCGTTGGATAGCATCAATGCTGCAAGGAATTCAGCCCTTGACTGGTATGTTCTCTTGAAGGCAGTGAGCACTGCTGTAGGCAGCTGGAGGCAGTTCATTCAGCTTCGTGTCCAGGAAAAATGGGAACACTGGTTGCATATTCGCCATTGTTAAGTGGTCCTCTCCAGAGCTAACTAACAGCACCCCCCATCTGGCTGCATCTTGTACAGCCTCATCAAACGCACCAGAGATGGAACCCTCAAATGCATTTTGTGCTTACAATTTTGCCAGATAGTGCTGGAGAGCTGCCTGCAGAAGCGGGCATCTGAAAAGTGTCAGGCCCAACAGAAATTGCTGTATTTGAGTGGACATGACCTTGTACGAATATTGGATGCAGCTCACGATGCTCTGGGCCTTGTCGTCAGAGGGTACATGCAGTTGAACGTCGAATCCCCCCCCTCCCCCCCCAAAAACAGAATCTTTCCAGCAGATTGCTGCTCTAGATTTGTGAGCACCACCTGGGGTATCTAGCCATGGTCTCCACCAGCCACTAATAATTGGGATTCTGTAGCATTTCCAGGATTCGAGGCTTCTTGCAAACTGTTTGTTGAAGTAGTCTGTGTGCCACTACGGATCGCGACAGCGGATCCAGCCCTTGCAGGTGGTACACATTATCACCGAGCACGTCATACAACCATTCTTCACCGCTGCGGGAGCCTATCATAATTTTGTCCGTCCCTGCACTAGCTGCTCCAGAAAATTCTGGATTTGCCTTTGCTCCACGCTTGGCACTCTGTTTGGTATGGCAAGCTCATGGGCCGCCATCAACTCTATTTTGTACAGGATCAATGCATTTTTATCATTGTGCATTGCCAGCAATACAGTCATTTTTGACACGGACCCTTGGTTGGTAACCTGCACAGTGCCTGTTCACCACAGGCGAGCTGAGCAAACAGAATCTGTTACAAAGTCCATGGCCGGCGATCATGTCCAAAGTAAAACACGCTTTGTGCACAAAACGAATCACCTTCCACCAGTCATACAGGTGGGTGATCAGAGTGGACTTCCCTGCCACAACCATCCGGTGCAACAGAAGAGCATTGTGCTGAAGCATCATTTTCTCAATCATAAAAATTTCCAGGTTCAGTACAACGAAGCCGCACCTGGGTTCCACGAGCAGGCCCTGGCTCTGCCGCTGATTGGAGAGCACCTGCCACAGCTTGGAGCCCTGAATGTCTTGGAGGCATATAACTGTGGCACCGTTCGTGTAGGCGATGGGCAGCATCCAGTCTTCCAGATCCACGTCAATGCTGTGGAGATACGGCTGCAGGCACCCCAACTGTGGGGCCTCCAACATGGGCCCCTTATCAAACAGGCGGCTGTGCATTGCCTTCATCAGAGCTTGTGCAGCCGAGGTCGCCACCCTGTAACCCAAGGCCACCACTAGCAGCAGCCCACAAGTCACCAGCACACTTCCCAAGCTGGTTTTTCCACAGCGCCAGGGCTGTCGCCTTGTTCCTCATCACCAGGGCCATCTTGTCGCAGCTGCTTGCCCGACTGGCAGGCATTCAGTATGCAGATGGGGACATGGTGCCTCATCATCAACTTGGCAGTTTCATATGCTGTCGCCAGGCCGGCACCGCTGTCAATATACTGTTCCAACATCAGGAACGCCTTCTTGGACCCGTAACTCTTCAAGCGCTTTCTGCCACACCGATATTTTGCGTCCCTTCTGTAGTCCAGCGCCTCCCTTGCACTGACGTAGTCCAACAGCGTCCCATGGCAGCCAAAATGCACCATGTGATAGTAGCCCTGCTCCCTGGCGTCCAGTTGGCTTGAAAGGGCTGTATACGTCCCAGGTCGCAGGAGCTCCACGCTAACATTCAGCCTCCCAGCCGCCACTGCTTCGACCAGGGGCCTTGAGATCGTCCGGTACCCAAAGTCCCTCTCGGCATCTGGCCACCACCGGGAGGAGGTTGATGACTGAGGAAGGCTGAACTTCTCTGGGTGGTGAAGCGCGCACCCGCGGCTTGCGCACTACAGTGGTGCGCCCTTGCGTTCAAAATGCCCCATTGCACACAGTGAAAAATAAGGTGTAAATGTGTACTTTCAGAATCTGATACGCTAGCAATATGGTCCAAATTGTGCTTTAACAATTCTACAATATATCTAGTATGTTGCAGAATTGTCAAAACACAATTCGGACAATATTGCTAGCACGCCAATTTTTGAAAGTACACGTTTACACCTCACTTTTTCACTATGTGCAATGGGACATTTTGAACGTGAGTTATCTCACTGAGCAATCCACTTCCAGGGCCCGTATCCATGTTGGGTCTCATAGGGCTTCCCAGTGATGGCCTGGAAGGCCGGCGTCTTACTCATAATCTCGATCACCACCGAGCTCACCTGTCGTTTCAAGCAGGCATACTTCCTGAGTGCCTTCTTCTCGAGGAATGTCTGCCCAAACCGCCTCGGGCCGTAGTCCTCGATGCTGCTCGCGGCCCTCTCCGCCTTTGTGGCATCCGTGAAGGGAAATCGCTGCCACGCCTCAAAGTACCACTCCAGCTCGCGCTCCTGCTTTCCCGGAAGGGATTCTCGGTCGTGATGTCGAATGGGCCGCCACACCCGAAGCTCAGTTTCGCTGTGAGGCCCGAGCCTGTGGTGCCATCCTCGGCAATGGTGACCCTGCCCAAGGCTCCCGCCGACCTGTGAGAGCAATTGTTCGTGCCCATTTTTTCAGCCGTCTCTTTGTTCTGCTCGTACACAGTGTGCACTCTCGCAGACGGTGCCTAAGGGAACGGCTGGGGAACTTGTGTGCGAACTATCTCTGGGCAGCTGCGCGCTCACCGCGGATGCGAGTCCGCCTCCGCGTCGCCGGCCGTGGTCGTACCACGCTCAAAGCTCGTGCCCTCGTCGGCCTTCCCAATTTGCCCTCATCCGCAGTCAGACCGGCAGAGCCCTGTCCTCCCCTTTGACGTTCTTCGTCGTTCCAGATGGAGGCGGCAACCTCTGGGCCACTGGCGCGCAAACTACACAGGCAACTGCGAGGGTCGTCCCTCCGCTGCTTGGCCCGGAAGCGGACGACAGCAGAGTGCCCGCCCACGACACCTTCCGCCCCCAGGGCGCACCATCAGCAACATCATCAACTTCGCCCCACTCACTGCGACTGGAATGTCTGCAGATGCGCCCGCAAGGAAGCTGGACACAATCGCCACCGGACGAAAGCAGTATGGACCGCGAGTGCTCTTAGGAAATCATCCAACACGCTGAGCGCGACTTGGGGCTCGTCTTATGTTGCCTTTACACAGTGTAATCTAACCTAATCCACAACTTGCCCATCCCTCCCCTGGGGGATTTGATGCTGAGCACAACATGGTCGGCACAGTTGTACGTCCTGTGTGATGGGTGTATCAAGCGCTCGATTAGTGATGCCGATTGGAGTCATCCGCTGACGTAGGCGAGGACCTCGGAATACCTGGCAGGCTCAGATTGATTTCAAGTTTGAGGGTTTTCCATACACCCCCATCCAAGCACGGATCATGGCGTAGCCCGGACACAGAGATAAGGGACTGCTTTTAGGCATTCAGCGTTACAAGATCGCAACGGCGTCACCCTGGCCAATGAAAACATTCCCGGAGCACTAATTCCGCTCGCTGTATGACAAGCAAAGGAAATGCAGCATCTCCCCAAACTGAAGAGAGCACGACAGTTCCTCCCTCTGTAACACAGGGAATCGTAAGAAGTAAAAGATTTACAACCGTACATAAGATCAGATTAGAGTATCGCTCGGTTTACTGCATTGCTGTAAAATACAAAATGAACATCACGTTCTGAAAGGCGATGGATTGCTTCGGATACGGCAGCAAACGCAACGACTCCAAAAGGGTCGCGTCGCAATTTTCACACGGTCAGGCACGCCAAGGTAAACAGAAGGCTTTTTATACCAAACTCGGCTCCTACACCAGACTGGACAAAGTGCCCGACTCCACACCGCTCTCCGCACCAAACCGTTACATGGCTGCATCAAAACGATGGAAGAATGCACCGAACCACAACCATGAACACTCTTCCAGACAAGCGGCCCACTAGCGCAGTACTTTAGTCGAAACAACCACCGCACCAGACGCGCCCATGTCGCCTAAAGTACCGCCAGTGCTTTATTTCCTGTGGGGACTGCGCCGACAACCATCCTTATCTGGCATGCAACAACTCCCGTCAATCGACAAGAGGCATCTCGGCACCTTAAAAAGGAGGTCCAACCACACAGCGAAGTTTCCCTCCAGCCGCGCAGCTAGGTCCTAAAACAGCTCAGATCTAGGTCCTAAAGCATCCGGCCAGGTGCCTCCAGCCCAGGGGCCGCCAACTATCCCCACCCGCCCCTTGTGTCCGTTATTTAGGAATCGAGCTTTCCTTTTTAGGAGTCACGAGTTCCTACATGAGAGCGTTCCTATCGCATTCGCCACATTCAGCATTCCACAGGGTATTGCCCTGTGCATATCATGTGTCTCCCCACCCAAGCAACCCACCAAATCGGCCAATAAGTGATGAAATGAATACCAATTTCCCCCGCATCAAAACGCACGTGTGGGAGGCCATGCATTGATTGGTGACAGAAATCCAATGACTCATCATCTCTTGCACAACCCCCCCCTTTCACCCCTCCCCTCCTGCGTCTGCATCTGCACATTCTCCCAGCTTTCACCTACCTTGACGCTTCACGCCAAGGCCCACAGCTCCCCTCCAAACATCTTACCCATGCCTTTCCAGCACTCACTGTCTCCCCACTATCTTCCCCATAATCCACCGCAATCATGTACATCTGCCACCTGCAGCCCACAAAAGGGACCTTCCACGTAGCTTCTGATGGGAGATAAAAATGCCCAGCTCTAAACTACCCCTGTCAAAAGCTGGCAACTGTCCACATAGCAGTAGTTTCTGTCCGCTTCCATCATAGGCCACTGCTGATACGGCTCAAGCCCCACAACAGTACCACTCACGAACCCAAAGGGTCACGTGCAGGATGGGACACCAACCTCCCTCTTGCAGATGCAACTCCTGCACCGTCAGCGCATCTGATTAATCAGCACATGACTAACTAAAGCATGACTAATCGGCGCTTGACTAACAGTCATGCACCACCCTGCAGTGGGATGCGCAATGCTGGCCTCAAGAGATCCGTTGCCACAGGGGCCTGCAGCGATGCGGGCACCGGCCAGCGATCACGCTTGCACGAGGGGTTACGGTGTGCAAGGTCTGACGGAATGCCTGGGCCCCAAGATCCTTAGGTGAAAGCGTCCAGCCAGGGTGCTGAGCAGGCTCCCAGCTTGGCGGGAATTCTGTCCTCTCTGTCCTGCCCCTACATTATGGAGCAGCAAGCGCAGCTCGAGCGCCTCGCCTGCCGACTCCCCCATGAACGCTCCTGCAGTACAGCACCGAATGAACAAACTGCAATCCAAATCAACAAACTCACACAGAGCATGGCAAAAGGGGTCCCAGTGAGGAGCAGTGGATCCGCTTGGACCTTGGCACTGTTGGAGATTGCATTCTGGACTTTCTGCATGTGGACTGGGTTCATGACATCGCCGTGACATCAGTGTCTGTTGGGTGCACAGGGTGTGTTTTGTCATTTTGTGACAAATGCAATCCATGGATTTTGATGATGACGACATCGCTGTTGGTGACCTTTTGAACACCACGGCGAACACACACTGGCAAACAGGCAAATGTCCCTTGAAAGTAGAACATAGCCACCTCAGCCTGCCAATGGAGACTTGCAACAAAGCCTAGCTGCGAACATTCATTACAACACTGCAGACGCACCAACCCCAAATCTTATCACAAACTGCATCAGCAGAATAAAACAAAATGCAACCAACACGATGCCAAGAAATACAAGAGATGTAGAAGTGTATAAGGGCATAGACAAACATAAACAGACAAAGATACAATTACTAACAGATCAACAAAACCAAAAATGAATATGTTGTCAAAACTGCAAGGAATGGAATGCCCACCTGTGCAGCCAAAAGGAGCTCCATGCCCTCTTCCAGCACCTCCACTCTTCCCAGCAGGGATCCCCGAGGAGCTGAAGAAAAGTACTGCAGCCGTTCCCTGTCCTCCCGCCCCATACGACTCCTCAATCGCGCCACCTGGGTCGGCAATCGACTCTCCAGGTCATGGATGCGAGCTGGAGACAGGAGCAGCAGTGCAGGGTCAGCGACACATGGTAAGCACAGGGCATGGAATGCATTGTCAACGGTGGATTGCAGTCATGAGCCAACACAGCTACAATGATCCATCAATGCATCAAGTGTGTCCAGTGCACTGGTTGACACTTGCAACACCCAATCCTGATGGAGTTCATCTGGCTATTGTGCAGGATAAAGCAACATATGTTCACCATACTGGGTCCACAGTGTTGAAGCCTACATCCTATTCTTGGAATTATTTGACAAGGAGCAGTCCAGCCGTGCAACTGGCCCACAACTCATTCCAGCTTGGGAGGATGAGTCATCCTATCAGGGAAAGACAACTAAAGGGATGGCATGGTGCAGGATCAATGCAACCGCAGAGGTGGTTCAGCCGGCCAGGAAGCAAGAAAGGCCCACAGGATGTGGGGTTCTGGCTGTGTTTGCAACAGCAGGGTCTAACACTGAAAGGGCATACAATCTACAGCAATCAACAGATGGATGAAGTTGTGTGGAATGGGCGATTCCACAATGTTGAGAGGCTGGCCGGCAGGCAGAGGGGGTTACGGGTGGGTTTCTCGCCTGATAAGGAGAATGCCAGGCGATGAAGTACACCAGGTGCTGCGGCAACAAAGTTGAGAGATGTTGGCACCAGAACAATTGGCATGCATTGGCCAGCATTCTAGCATGCTTCCACACACTGACAAGAACTGAAACTATAGAGATACAGGACAACAGGCAGCAACAATTACCACAGTGGTGGCCCATTCAACTGTGCACATAAATTTTAAATTACCAGTAACGTAAACTATCAACTGCATACTTCATAGTCTGTTCATTTTCAGTGTGCCATTCGGAACACTCCATTGAATATGCCCTTTTGTGCAAATTTTGTTGCTTGTCCTGCACTCCAGCACTGCAGGCAATGGCACATTCTCCCGGTACGTCGTTTGCAGGCTCCAATCCTGGCTTGTAGCAGGTTGCAGGCTGCTTGACTGGCATGGCAAGCAGAGATGCTCACGGGGGGCCCCGATGGTATGTCCAGGGCTAAAAACAGCATGTACAAAACCACAGGGCATGCATGGCAGATTTCTGACCATGCAGTATGAATAATGCCACTTGGAGAATCAAGATATCAACGGTAAAACGGTAACAGTACAACAAACACCAACAATACTGTTGCCGTGTAATTGTTCACACATGGCGTACACCAGCATCAGTGTTGATTACCATGTTGATAACACAGTCAATCCACAGCAGCTATCTATTGACAACGTGCATGGGCCCCACATGTTGATGGTTGTCAGCCAGACACATGTCGGCACACACCGCCATTCTTCACTCTCTTCTTCAGTTCCTATTGCTGTCTACGAAGCGTTGCTGCACCTACTGTGGTCAGGACCGCTGGTCAGACTCTAGCACAGCTCAGCAAGCAACTATGGTCACATATTCATATTATGTCTGGTGTCATATCATGTTTGGTATCGTATGTCTGGTTATCTGCCTGTGCCCTCTTCGCTTCTACACTTTTGTCCCTATTCCAATTCGCAACAGGTTTAACGTACCTGCCAAAGCGGTAGATCGACGGGGGGTCCCACTCGTGGACACTGTCGCTTCAGACATGGTCGGGGGATCCATTCCGTGCCCCACCGCTGGAATGCTGTCATCCACCCCCAAGTCGTCGATCTCTCGATCGATGGCATCTTCAAACACTGGGGAAGCACAAACAGGGGTCAGCCAGCATGGGCACAAGGTATGTTCTCTTTGATCGTCCAACCCTTCCTTCCCCTACACGTGCCCCCAAAATCAAAGATGCTGGCAACGTATGCAAGATGAATCTCTGACTCGCTTTTCCACCAGCTTGGCTGACACCCCTTGCTTGTCCAATCGCCACTTCGCTCAAGTTGACCACGATGGCAGCATTGCTGCTGTGTGTCCACAAGTCGCACCCCCCTTTCCATTCCCACCCCTACAGCTGGCCCCACTGTGGTGCCCGCTTTGAGTGTTTTGCACATGCTGGCAAATGCACGTTGAGCTTTGCGCATATAGATGTCGTTCTGTGGGTACCTCCACAACCATTTGTTCCTTCCTTTTCAAGGTGAGTTTCCAAAGAGTGTGCATATTGGACACAGCAAAGCAAGGAATTGAGAAACAGTGTCATTTGCCAATGCCTTTCCACACAACTCAACCAGCAACAACAATCCACACTCCTGCAACATGGGAGGCAGGGCGTTGGAAGAAGATAATACGCACCAGTGGCATTCGACAGTGTGCTGGATTGCCTCATCGGCGTCCAGTCGTCGTGCCGCGCAGACCGCGCCGAAATGTCGCCCTCCGCTGCCCCCTGTCCACCAGGTCTCTCCATCTCAACCTCTCTCACCGGCTCCTCTGAATGCCACGGGCCCACGTCGTCGATGAGGGTGCCCTTGGACTTGCCCCCCAGATACTCAGGGATGTTCTCCTCATCGATCCATTTCTTCAGGCAGGGCATGTAATCCTTAGGGCACACCTGCAGGGAGCCAAGAGCGATTCTTGAGATCAACATAAACAAGACACTTGAATAGATGTGAATTTAGTTAAAAGAGACACAAGAACAACAAGTTTCGTGATTCCGTGAACTCCAACTCAGGTGTAGAATTTGAAGTTCACAAAGAACCTCACCCCTTGAAGCTGAGCAGGTAGTACCCAAGGCAAGCCTACTTCTTACCTCCAGCAGCCTTACAAACTTTGTACTGATTCAAACTAGAATTTTGATCAAACTCAGCCAGCTTCACCTCAGCTGAGGTAAACTCAGCCTAGTTGAAGGCATTGCACGATGGGCCTAGGACACACAAGCCTCCAGCAACAAGCCATCCGTTGAAAAAATTTCAGACCTGCTCAAGTTCTCATACCACTGTTTACTTCCCAACTGTCTAAACCATTTTCAATCATGCCTACTGACAGTTCCAAACTATCTCCCCTGAATATGCACAACAGTGATACTCACCATACAGTTTGCAACTCCTGCTACAGTTCCACACCGAAAATCAACTTACACAACCTGCAACTATTCAACAGCAACTGAACTTGCTGATGCCAATCGCAAGTGCCAGTCATGCTGCTGATTGCAACTGCTGTTGCTGACCACAATGCACATTCGAACATTTGCAAAATGAAGTCGCAGCGCACATCAATTTACTCACCTCGATCTTGTCCTGTGTTCGTTTGTTCAGCATGGGCTTTATTACAGCCCACACAGCCCTGAAAGTCGCAGGCGCATTGATCAAGCATGTGTGATACAACGTCTCGGGGTAGTTATCTGAGTCCACCTTCATGATCATTGCCAGAACGTTTCGCACCTCCTTGGTCATGTGGTAGAAGCCAATCCCTGCAAGTAGAAAAAGAAATGCACTGATGAGAGGCAGTGGCAGTGGCCAAGCTTGTCCATTCTACAGTTTCTGTCTGTCCATTACTGAACAGTACCAAGCTGCTGGGGTTGTGCATTAGCAAAGACAGCAATAAATACATACAACATGCATAACCAACTGAGTGGCAAAGGAACTAAAAAATGTACCACTTACAATATTTTCAGTTCCATTTTCACCAGCAAGGAGGGTGCTGCCGTTGACAGAACATGGAACATTCTGGGTCATCTTCCCCCCAAAAAAGCAGGCAACAGAGAATGACATTTGAACGGACATCAAATTCGTAACCTTAAGTCAATTGGAGGTTTCCAAAACTTCCAGAGGGCCTGAAAGGATGTTTGAATGTGTTGAGCAAGTCAGAATCAAAGATGGGAAGGGCTGGACTAGAAAACAGGAATGAACAGCGTTTTGAATAGATACCGCAACATTATGCACAACTGATGAAATAAAACTCGTGGTGCAATAAACATTGACTGAACTGGTCAAGGTGCACCACGAGATTGCCTTTTCCGTCTATCAGGTAGCTTCAAGCGTCTTGGATGAATACTTAAACGGCATATGCAGGGAAAGCAGAAACACTGCTAACAAGGGACCAAGGTGAATGCACGTGACCCTTTCATTCCAGGACTGAAGACTGGAGATAAATGCCAGGGCAGACTGCATGGGTGCTCTAAAAGTGGCTCAGTTATGGGACTAAAGCATGGCCACGAAAGGCAGCCAGCGGGGGCAACACTACTGTACAGTTCTTCTCCCTTGCCAGCAGGCAGGCCAAGGCAGGCACACATTTGCTGTTGCAATGTGGCACAGATCGCACGCAAGTCGATTTATAGTGTTATAGCCACAACCAACGTGAGCAACACACAAGCGTTGGCCTTGGGCTGTGCATCAAGTTGCATTCTTAACAACACGGCAAAGGGCAAAATCATTCTCCAGGAACCAGGGCCACATCTTGGCCCTCCAGTGTGACGGAATATCTACAACAATTACAAATGCTGAAACACCTCACATCCAGAACAAGGGTAGAGTGGGTTCAGGGCCACACCTTTGACATCCATGACTGCAAAAGTGGAGTCAATCTGTCGATTCCACACTTTTGAGCACACCGGGAAGATGTGCTTGAGGCAGCGCTCGTACTCCTGTATGTGGTACTTCAGCATTCGTTCCTCTGTTGTCACCTCCCGAATCCTTGTCAGGTTAATGTTCCCTAGGTGCTGGATGTACACAGGATGGCCCTGTGGGAACAGACTTCTGTAAGCTGGCGCAGAACGCAGCAGACAGACACTTTGCATGTTGAAAAGGCAACAACAAGAGATCCAAACATTGTTGTGGAGAGTTAAAGACACATGGCACTGCCATTTGCAAGAGTAACCTGCTATTGAAATGAAGAATGTGAGATCCTTGTTCCATAATTCTAACTGTTGAGCTTCACAATACAACATACAACAGACTGAGACAGTATGAGTACAATCGTGAGGACACAGAAAGAAAAGCAGCCTAATTCGCTGAAGTTGTGAATTTGAGCACTTGTAGGGGACATACGCCTTGGTGAATAGCTATTTGGTGAAAGGGGGACAAGGGTTCAGGTACACAACAAAAAGCCTAGAGGAGGCCAGCGTAGGCCATCATGTTGTCACACTCAATGGCCTTGCACAAATTATCTGCATTACTGCATCAAAACACACTCTAGGGCAAGCAGGTATAAGTTCAGGTACAAAGCACCAAGTACAGAGTACAAATTACTTGGCACTGAATACAAGTACAAGAAACTGGGCACCAAGCACAGTACAGGTACTTAGTACTGATTTTTACAAACTTGACGAAAAGCTTGTTTTAAGTTTCTGGCCAATGGTTCACCTGTTTGTCGGTTTTGTGGTATCCTTGCGGATAGGTCGACAGAAACTCCTCCCTCTCTGTGAAGTTAAACTCGTCCAAAATCTGATCCACCCGGTTCTCCTGGCGCCACTGCAGGTGGTCGAGCATCATCCTGGTTGCCCTGCTAATGTCGTAGTCACGGGCACGCAGGAATCGCAGCAGCATGCCATAGTCTGCATCGCAGAGAGAAAGAGAGTGAAACAACGAGAAAGCAAGTGAGGTGTGCTGTTGCTGCATTGCAAGCATTTTTTGTGTTTTGTTGTTGCTGCTGTTGGCCTGAATACATGCAGCATCAACAATCGAGAGTGCTTGTCTCCGGTGCGTGTTGCAAGTCTATCAACAAGAGCACAACATCACCCCCACTCCAAAAGGGGGGACAGTGTCGTCTACCTGCACCACATTGAAACTATACCAGAACAGACAAGCCCATGATGGTGCAGTCAGAATCACAAATCGCACGGCAGAGTTCATGAGATGGTAGGAAACAGCAAAGTGAGAAAGAAGGACATCTGCTCAGGAAATGAAGTGTTGACTGGATGGGTGCACCAGTACCCATTGGTCTCAATCGGTGGTGTACAGAATTAACTGCAAGACAACACCTATTCTGGACACAACTTCTGCTGGAACACACAACATGGGAAAACGATCGGCACTGATGGCATCCATCCACCGTTTCTCTGTGTTGGAAAAGACCATTTTGATGAAATAAGGACATTCAGTTTCATTTGTTCCAATGAAAACGAGGACCGAATAGAGTGTTTCCAGCATATCGAGTTTGAGTGTCCAAGGGAGCCAGCTGCACAAAGAGGTTCCAGGCGAATATTCATCGCCCCATCAATTGCACAATTTGCCAAAAGGGGGTTACTTTCCCTATCATATGCTTTTCAAACAGATCAGCTTAACAACTTTGCACTGGAGTCAAACGTTGGCAAACTGTGCTTTGGACACTGAGTTTGATTCATTTGTCCAGACGCGCTGGGATTCGGGTTGATAATTAGTACTTGGGTGACAGGGTGATGAAGGGCCAATTCTTTGATGAAAGCCAGCCCAAAAGAAGATCAATGAAGTTCTTAAACTTCTATGAGATGCAGGATCAGGCACTGAAAGCAACAACAATAGACTGGAACCTTTTGCCCACCCTGCACAGCAGGCTTTGGCTATCAACAGCCTTCATCTCAGGGGGCTCATTTCCTGTTGCTGCTTTTCTCTCCAGCAGCCCTTCTTGACTCTTACAACAGTGACCATGGTGCGTGACAATTTCCACTGCCTGGCACAGTCATGGTTTTAGGCTCTGATGCTATATTTGGACTCTTGCAACAAGGGCGCATTCTGGCCAACAGTGTGCCAAGCTGTCTTTGCAAGCATTAAAATTGCACGCTTGTTGCGTTTGTTACTGCCATCAGGCCCCGTGGTACTGTGAGGCTTCAAAGACTTGTGTCCACTCCTGCTATAGTGCAGTGCTCCAAGTGCTGTGAAGCCCAAAAGCGCATCTCAACAAAAACGCACAGAAGCACAAAAGGCAGGCCAGCCACCCTGGACAAGTGAAGCTTGTTCTGGGCCTAGAGGCAGAAGCTACAATCCTTCATTCATCAAGCCACAATCCTTGGTGCACATTGTAGCACCAAGCCACAATCCATGGTGCTTGAGTTGTGGGGGGCAACAAGAAGGTAAATTGGTGCTGACCCCGGAAAGTTGGGTGTCCTGTTTGCTGCTCAAGCAATCATGACCCTGTCGCTTGGGATAAAACTTTTTGTTGTTGCTTTTGGCACCAGTGGTGACACCAAACCACCTCATTTCACCAGTCAACCTTTCCATCATTTTTCTGTTCCTGAAGACAAGAGCCATGTTGCTCCACACTTGCAACAATCTCCACCGTCAGCTCTTTGTTCCACTTGTCATAGGTGGTCCAATCAAGTCGTCCCACCCAGACAATATTATCGCTGGATGCTCTCCTGTCTCAGCGAATCACATCATGGCCCTCGCTTCTGAGCGCCCTCTCACCATGTTTCTCCTCATCGAAAGCATTCCTCGCCTCCAGCGACTCCCTCAACTGCTGCACCAGTTTGTCCTGCAAAGCAGCACAGCACAACCCGGTCAGCACACCATCAACCATACAAACGTCAGGCAACAAGCCAGCAGAGACTGTCTGGCCACCAGCTCCAAGCAGTCCACCCACTGACAAGCCCATGCAGGAGCACACAGAAGCGAAACGCCCTCCCTCCCCCTGACTTGACATTCTCTTTCAATTCTTGCTGCTTGCGTTGTGTGCGCTCCTCTTCCTGCACTGAAAGACTTCATGTCACCTTTCCACAACATGGAAAAGAGTCTCATAAACAGTGGCACAGGAGAGGGTGCCCCTAGCACGACCACTTTTCCTTAAGGTATTAAACATCTACCCTCCCACCCACCCCCTGCCGGCTCTCCGCCTGACCCCCCACGGCCGTAAGCCCGACCTGCACTGGTCACCGACTGATTACAAACCCTCAAGCCAGGGATGCGACCGTCAGCCTCCCTCCCCTACCCTGTTGTCCCCTTCCAACAGACCCCAAACCCTTCAGAGACCCCGCACTCCCCCCCACCCCTTTCTCCCGCCCTCCCAATTGCGCAGATCCTGGCACCGGAACACTCTCGTGGTGCCGTCCCTCAGCGCCTCAGACTTCGGCGCAGCGCGATCGCCCCTCTGCCCGCCGCGCGGGCCGACAGCCGCGGCGCAGCCGCGATCAATCCCGCCACCTCCCACCCCAACGCCCCCGCGCGCGCGAGCAGCAACCCCGCACCCACGCCCCACACCCGCGAGCCACCATCCCCGTTCCACACTTCGAGGCCCATCTCACAATACGACCAGAATGCGAGTTGGGCTTGCTTGACGCTGTCGCCTGCACGACGGGGGGCCGGAGGCCAACCCGCGCCGGCCCAGACTCAACCGTCCGACCGCGCCACGCCGCGTTCCGAGCCAGCGGCCGTCCCGATCGGCGGGTTGCCTCAACATAACCCCAACCTCGCCCCACCCTCCCGTAGCTCCCAAAATGCCCCAACTGGCCACCACGGCCAACAACGGGCCGCCCTTCCCCACGGGGCCAATCCTCCAACCAAGATCCCAGGCAACCTCCGCGCGCACCCGCACCCTCACAAACCCGCCGTCCCACTCTCCCCACTGTTCCAACCATCACACAGAAAGACAGAAACGCAGAAACGACGCAATGAACATCTCGGCGCACGTACACCCGCCTTCGGTTTCATTCTTGTCGACGATGGCACCCACAGCGCTGCAAAGCGGAACAGGGCGTGCCGCATACTTGCTCAGGAGGGTGTGCCCCTGTGTATGACTGTGGTTGGTTCACGGGATTGTAACACATATTGACGCCCTCCCCGTCCCCGGCGCCCCCCCCTCCCCTCCCCCCCCTCCGCCTCCTCCCACGCCCACCTGTTCCTCGGGTAGCTTTCCCCAATCGTCCGGCCCGCTCGGGATCGGATACTTCCTCATCATCCCCCCGCCCCCGCCGCAGATCCCCGCCTGCCCCCAGCCGATCGACCCGGCCCGCCGGTGGTCCTCCCGTGCGCCGACCGACGGCATCTGTCCCTTCCCCGCGGCGCCCCGCCCGCCCAGCAGGGCACCGCGATCTGATCGATTCGAATTGATGCGCCTGGACGATGCGATCGGCTTTGAGTGTTTGCGTCTGTGTGCGTGGGGGGTTGGAGCTCAAAAGGACTCGAGCATGGGCGGAGAGGGGCCGAGGCTCAGCGGGGGGGTGGGGCGGTAACGGGTAGGCGAGAGCCCAAGGAGAAGCCCAGGTGGGGGTGATTTGGGTGGCGCGGTCCTACTGTGGGGTCGTTCCTACTGGGAAGTTTTAGGGGAACCTTTGGAATTAGTGGTGGGCAGTTTCATGGGAGGGGTCGAGTGTGTGAGGAGGGTGGCGTAATCCCTCGTTACACAAACAAGGGGCGAGAACTGGGGCACGGGCGCCCGTCTAATTTCTGAGTTGTGAGGGGAATGGCGTGAGGCGGTGTGACTGATGGTGGGACTCATGGGGAGCTGCTGGCTGCCTCCCCGCCTTGATATGCAAGAACTCTTGATGATGATGACTGATGGTGGAAGTGTGGGTAGGAAGGGCGGGGATGCGTGGTCTTTGCGGTTGTGGGGCCGCCTTTTCCGTGCCGACTTGCACCTTTTGTGGAGGCTTTGGCTTTGGCATCGCAACGTGAAGCGGGCGGGGTTGCAAATTGCAAGTTGAAGCGTCTCGCTTGGAAGGTGTGACACACCCACAACATGTGATTCAGCTGTGGTGAGGTGTTTTGAGTGGCGACGCTGTGGAGATTCCCAGGGAAATGACCTCCGTCGAGCCGTGGTGTGGGTTGCACCGTGATGGCTGGTCGATTGTTGCCGATCACCAAGGGGGCGCTCGGGCTCTTTGGGGAGGATGTGCGGATAGTGGAAGTGGTACAGTGGTTTGATTAGTGATATCCGTGCGCGCACTTATACTGAGCGCTTTCGCCAGCACATCTCACTGTTGAAGAAGCTCGCCGCTTCCACACTGGGAGGATAAGCAAGCTCTCTTTAAACATGTGGTTAAAAAAGCGAAATGTGAAAAAAGCGGATGTGGCCGGCATCCTGCCGTTGAAGTCGGTACAGAGAGGTGCAGAGCCTCGCAAATATTCAAGCCCCAAATCACAATGAATGGCACTTTCTAACATTTTTATTGTCACGCATCTATTCTTTAATCGGAAGAATTCTCTGTCGTGCTGCTGCTCACTGCGACGTTTGGCACTGTTCAACGTGCCCCGAATTCGAAGGCGCAAAACCACGTCAGCCTGTACCAGTGAAATCAGGGTCCAAAACACTCTAACATCCAATTCCTTGGTCTAGTTTTGATTCAAATCGGCTAGGCCCACACTCTTGGTGCAACTCTCATCCCGTCGGCACCTGCTCTCAAGCTTTTCGTGGAGGCTTGCGGCATCCTTTCATGAAGGAGAGGGACAAACAAGTATATACGCACCGCCTTTTGCCATTGTTTACCCAGCTGCTTCCTGCGAGGCGCACCACGGTGTCCACTCCAATCGCCACCCGACCGTCACTGCCCTGTTGTTAAATTTAGATTACTATATTCAAATTGTTAAATTTCTGAATCGCTAAATTGCCAAATCCCACATTCAACGTGCACCAAGGCCCCATCTCGACCACTGTTCCGTCAGAAGTCCTGGCGGGCGCTAAGGAGCAGTGCCGAAACTGCCGCTGAAATCAGGTGATCTGATCCCGTTCAGATCCCCGATCCCACCAAGCTTCCCGTGCCGTCCCCGGCATGCCTCTCGGAGAGATCTACTTTCTGATGCCCCATTCTGTTCCCTTGGGCTTCAATGAGTTTGCATGCAAGGGACCTGCGCGACGCTGCCCTCGCGGCGACGCTGCTGTCTTTCCTGAAAGGGAGGGAAAACGTTTGACCACCGAAACTTGGCACAAATCTGTTCAATTTGCCACAAGCAGAAAAAAGGACAAAACCACACTTTTTGCGAAAACGCATACATGCATTTCATCAGCGTTGTGCATGCCAAAAACACAAACATAACCCAAATACGTAAGCTTTGCACATATCTGAAGACGTGTGATTATTCAAATATTTGGCCCTTTTTCTCCTGGTGTGTTGTCAGTAACCGAGTATGGGTAAAGCAATAAAATGTTCCCGTTGACTTCAAACTGAGTGCAGATACATCATGTGGGTCATTTGCAGCGTGGTGTGCGCTGCTTGCAGTATCAATTGTGTTTAAATCTTGGGAATTTGTTTAAATCAGATATTGCGTGCTGTTCTACAACACGATAACAGCACTGCACCGAATGGTGACGAGTATTTTCAATGCGGGGCCTAATTGCCACGACTCCCCTTCAGCCACAGCGCCACCATTTACCTCCAAGCACTGACGCTGAACTAACGGACAGATGGGGTTCTAATTTTTTTTGTTTTCCAGCAAGGCGAAACAAGCCAGACGCCCTTTCCGGCAAAGTAGGTGCGGGGTCAATGCAAAAAATGGAGCTCAAGTTACAAGTTGCTCAAGTCAACGTAACTAGTTTTGTCTATGAAGTGGTCAGTTGTTAATTTTAACAACCACTGTTCAGTGGTTTAGTTTTCTAACCACTTGCCCTGAATGTGGCTGCAAGGGGAACATATCTGGCTCAGCCAACCAGGCCCAAGCGCTGCGCTCGTGGCGCCGAACTTGGTGCAACACTTCACTTGCCACCTCCAAAGTCTGTTCCACGATATTCCAGAATATTCTGGAATGTTGTGGAGCAAAATTAACATAACTAACTGTGAAACAATTAGTACAATTAATGATGGGCTCCGTCTTGCACCTCTCAAGCCGGACGGACGCTTCCGAGTCAGGACCAAAGTACCCCACTTTCTTGGGCCTCAGTCCCGGGACGTCCACCACACCCTTCTGTATGTATTTGTCCACCATCTTCAGGAACTCCTTTCCTAATTCTGGTAGGTCCTCGAGTATGTCGTCTAGGTCCGCCCGAGACAGCGAGTAGAGCTCGCAGAAGTTGTCGGCGACGACCGTAGCCGTCCGATACTCCCCTGCAGCACACCGTGGCGGCTTGTCGGTTGTGTGCCATGTGCAACATTTGCATAAAATTTTATGCATCTGCTTATTTTTTGCATTTAAGTACTTATTTGTTTGTTTACTTATTAATTGATAATCCATTTATGTATCTTTTTGTATATTTGTTTCTTCATTTTGTATATTTGTTCATTCATTTACTTACCTTTTTGTTTATTTATTTACAGGAACCTGTTCAAGAACACCAGACTCACCGTACATCCCCATACCAGGCGCCCGGTTGACATTCAATCACGTTTTGTCCATCTCCCTTCATTTATTCAGCCACACAGTAAGATGCCTATCCAACACACAACCGTATGGTTGCGATAGCGATGCGATACAGTTACGATATACTGCCTACTTAGCATGCAGATGTACTCCGGAGTACGTGTTGTGATCCCCAAAGGACTCCCCCACCGACAGTACACCCAGCTCCTTGTGCGCCTTCGCCTGTGTGATGAGACTGGTGCGCCATATCTCCTCATCAACTTTGCAATATTTTGCATGCATTACGCTTTGTCATCACGGGGTACACGCCGTGTATTTAGCCATATTTGCGCGCAAGCAAAAATACTATTTGCGCTTTTACGCCCGAAAACGCGTAAAATTACGTCAACGCAGAAACTGTGTACACAAGACACCATACGCATCCCCAGGCAGGCTTGGTTTTTGCGTGTACGTTTATGTTCTTGCGTTTACGCTTTAACACGCAAAAACCGCAAATTTGCGAAAGGCCATTCTTACGTTTCTGCGGCTCGTTGGGACACCCAGTTTACACGATGAAAGCCGCGTACAATGATCAGTCCTTCGCTATTCCCAGCACCCACTAGGGAAAAAAGGGCCAAACAACACGTGCTCAAACGTGTACAAAGTTTACGGGTTTGCGTTATTTTTGTGTTCTTAGTGTGTGAAACTATGATGAAATGTGTTTCTTGTGTGTTCGCAAAAGTGTTATTCGGCCCTTTTTTTCCTAGTGACCCGCAACACAGAGTCCAACTCGCTCTCGGCAAGGGCAGCGACGGCATGGAAGAAAGATTCGTTTTCTGCCCATTCCGGCGCGTCTGAATACCACTCCCCGGACTCCCCAAATCTCAATGTGCTGTCCTTGTGTACGCGTGGCTGTGTTTACGTTGTGTTTACGTAATTTTACGCGTTCTACCGCCTGAAAATGTGAATACGATCAGATTTGCGGCGTAAAGGAAAAGCTTGGCAACAGGGAGCCCAAGGAGCGGCAGCCGGGCCCGTTGGAGTGGCAGGACACGACCTTGTTTGATGACGCCCTTTCCTTTGCCGAAGGTGAGCTGGGCGCTGTGTTGCGGGTGTTTTTGAGGGGGGCGGAGGACTGATCATTATCTGCGACTTCATCATCTAACCTGGGTGCCTCAACACGCCATAAAAACATGCAAAATAAGCCGAAAAACAGCCGTTTCTGTGTTTGTGTGTATTTCAGCGTAAAAAGGCGAACATTGAAGTGGTGACGTAAGCGCAGCAATCAGCCCGCCGTACCCAGAAGGCAGCTGTATTCCCCAAAGTAGTCCCCTGCCGTCAGGACTCCCAGCTTCTTGTACGTCTCGGCCGGTCCGATGAAGCTGTTGCGCCGCTTGGCGCTCATGAAATCGTAGCTGGCCGTACCCACGATGGGCTTCATGGTCACCCGAGACAGCATGGGTGCGTCGCTGGCCTTCTCGTCCGGGTCGGCGAGCGCGTGGCGCACGCTCTCCTCAGTGCTGCTGCTAAAGTACAGGCGCACCTCCAGGCGGCCCTTGCCGATGAAGTACATGACGTTGCCGGGGTCGCCCTGCCGCACGACAACCTCGCCCTGCGGAAGGTGAATGCCTTTGCTTATATTGCAATTTTGTTCCAACTTTTTCTTCAACATTCGGTGCTTTTTTACATCCTTATATGGCATTGCTTTGTATACATTTTGATGTTTCTCAAACACCTTGGTCAATAATATTCTTATTGTATCCTATGTTTGCCACTCTTGTTTGACGTTCTCTGTTCAAATGTCGCGTTGCTTAGGTCATTTGCCTAATAATCCGTATTCTGACTTTCTTGTTCAATTTAGCATTAATTGACAGGAATCTGCTTAAAATTTGCGAATTTCACCTTTATCTGAATGAGGGCGCATCGAGCGCCTTGATAGCACTGATGGTATGTAATGCAAAAGCGATTTGACTCAATGTACGTACAACTGGTGTAAAATATGTCAAATCACAAGGCTTACTCCATATAGGAAGAAAAGCGTCAATTTACGCTGAGTTTGTGACTTGTAGACGCAGTTTGTGGCCGGGGTTCAAATGAAAGGATAAGAATCTCTTTAAAGTCATAACAGAGACACAATCAAGCAAAACAAAAAATAAACAAACAGAAAAAAGTGCATCAATAAAAGAAATCGAAAAGAACTACTACTGCTACTAGTAGTACGATTATTCACGGCACATGACAAGACCCTCTCGGACGTGTGCGCTGTGTAGCGCTTTCAGAATTCAAAATGTTGTAATATTTTCAAGCACTAAATTATTGCCAGAATGCCATGTAATAATTTCGGAGCGGCGAGCTACAGATCTGCCCATATAGTCGTTGTCTGGGAACATTGCGCCCACTGTGCTTATGCCCAGCGGACGCCGTGTTCCAGAGCATTACACAGCGAAGATAAATTAACTATATCCAGAGCATTACATGGAGAATATTTTAAGTCTTTTTGCGCGTACCGGGGTGTAATATTCCAGCTTCAGGGCGGTGACAATGTGCACGATGAATTGCGGGTCCTTGCCCTGGAAGAAAGGAAGCTTCTGGAGGGCCTCGCGGTAAAGGAACATCACCATCTCCGTTCTGAGGGGAACGGACATTTCTGCAACACAGGCAAAACACGAGCAAGCTCAGTTCTGACTGTTTTGGTGAAGCCACAATTGCAATTTTATAGATACAATTGATACCAATTACCACGACATGTACCTCCTGAACTTGTATCAGCTGTACGGCAGTGGGCTTGGGGTGATAATTTTCAGCTCGACTCACTCGAATGCACTTGAACATGCAATAAATATTGTCCAATTATACCAATACGTTCTGTTGACTAGAACAGCAATAATGGCATTAATAACACAAGCTTTAGTGGGTTGCCCTTGGGGTATTGAATTCTCATGCTCTGTGCGAAATTATGCACTTATCACTAGGGGAAAAAGGGCCAAATAGCACTGTTGCGAACACACATAAAACACACTTCATCAAAGTTCTGCACGCTAAGAACACGAAAATAACACAAACCCGTAAACTTTGTACACGTTGGAACACGTGTTATTTGGCCCTTTTTTCCCTAGTGTATGTGGAGTTTCGATTGACACCGGGCTAGGGTGGGTTACCCCACGTGACGTTCTGCTGACAACACTTGAGATTAGTTGTATTTATATGACAACAAAATGTTGCTCTGAAGGTGAAGCGTCCGTTTAGTAATAGCACCGGCGAGGAGCTCACGATTTTGCCGTTCTGCGCAGCAGTACTGTTGAGTACTCGATGACTGACTTGCACCAGGTTTCCTGAGAATATGTCGAACCTGAATTGGTAAAGGGCATCCCAAAGTGTCTCAAGCGTTTAACGAATTCCGCTCTATAGCGCGCACATCATCCACTGCATGCCCATTCTCATCGCGTGTGGATTGCTCAGGTCTACGCGCCGTTGATTTCGCCCCTTTGATTCGCGTTTGACCGCTTGGAGATCTCTGAAGCGAATAAATAAAGCGAAGAAATTTCTACCTTCTGTTTGCTGACGAAATTAAATTTATTGGTCGACTGCGGATAAATGAGTGTTCGCTTGCTATTGAGTTCAGCCAGGAGGTCCATAAGCTAATACTCATTGACAGTTGATTCAATTAGCGGGCTCAAAGAATTGATTTGCACCTCACCGTTGATGATGCTTGTTTCTTCCACAATGATTTGCCGGGAGAGGATGTACGAAAAGAAAGACCTTACCCTGTCCGACAGCGATGCGGGAACCTTCCTCTGGGCCAAAAAGTCTTCCACCTCCTGCGCGCGTGAGTGATTTGTTACAGCCCAACTTTACCCATTACAATGAACAAAACGCGCAGCCCAAGAACTTGCGTAATTTCTTGAAGCAGCGTGGTTTCAGCTGCGAAATTACTTGTTATCAGCACACTGGGTGCCCTCGATGATCTACATGTCGAAGAAAGCATATTCATTGTCATTTGGAAAACATGATTAATTTAGGTTAAATTTGGAACAAAGCCTTGAAATAACGCCTCGAAGAAGACTCCACATTTACCTGCAGCTTCCTGTTCAGCCGTGTGTTGCTTGAATTGATGGTTGACATCATGGACGACGTGGACCCCATGAAGTACGCGAAAACCGTTACGCCCACCACCATTCCCACCATCGACATTATTTTTTCATTGGAATTAGCGGGCGTAACGTCTCCATAACCAACGGTGGTCAACGTGGACATCGACCAGTAGAGAGCAGTAACATATCTGTCGTAGTTTGACGCATTCTGCAAATCGCGCATCAGGAAATGCTGTCAGATGATTAATGTGATTTTGTATTGAAAATGATAGGCAACAGGATCTGCTTGGCGCCGCTCTCACACTGCTGCAGTACTTGGTCGACCAAGATAGCAAGAACAACAGGCATAAATGATGTTCAGGTGCTCGAATTCCCAAACTGAGTGCTCCACGTTTAAATAGTAAAATATAGATCACGAGTCAAGCATGTGCTATTGAAGCGAAAATATCACAATAGCAACCAGATTGCAGTGTCAGGACAGTAGCATGCGGTGGCATATAATAATGAGCTTTTATCGTCCAATCAAAGCAGTCACGACATAAAAACCTTCGCGATTGTTTTTGTGGTAACTTGCGGACTGGAAAGTCGCTTTCCAGTCTGAAACCTCTGTACAGTGGTTTGACAAGCGGCTTTCCAGCAGGGAATCTCATGGATTTCTTGCCTATTTTCAAACGCTGACCATGCATCATTCAAAAGTGGAAGTACGTGTTTGCAGCCATTTCGAAATGAATTCACACACGGACTTACGATTTGCGCACCTCGAGCTCGGCAATGGACAGCCACGTGGCCGTGTCCTTTCCCGCCAGGTAGGCGGCGTAGTGAAAGAAGCACGCCACCAGGTGCGTGACCAGGATGGCGGCGGACATGAGCGTCGTGAGCCTAAGGAAGCCGCGGCCGAAGACCGACTCCAGGTGGCGCAGCAGTGTTGGGATCTTGAATATGCGCAGCATCTTGACGATCTTCAGGAGGCGCAAGATCTTGACCAGCTTGACCACGCGCGTGGCCTGCGTGGTCAGGCATTCACGGCTTTGCGCAGAAACGGCACGTAACCTTTTTGGGGGGTGGATTTCAACGGAAGCACGTGATTATATCGTAAAGAAGTAATGTAACTTAACTCTTCATTTTTTTGGGGAATATTTGCAGAGCAGGGGCGCGCTTTTTCAAATGAAGGTTTGGACGTTTTCGACGCATTTAGTGTTAGCAATTGCATGATTTGTCTGTGCAATGTTTTCTGTTCAATACACCTAATGTTGCATTGTGCAATCGTTGTTATGTTATGTTACATTATATTACATTCACATGATAATGTATGCAAAGGACTAATAAGTAGTTAATAGCTATGTCTCATGAATATCGGTAGGGTAATTTTGTCGAAACATTGGATTTTTTTGAGGTTTTCCAGTGCCACTGTCCACGAATGCAATTTAATCTGGAACGGAGGAAATCTCTGGTAGATAGTAAAATGAAAAGCAGTTACTGCTTCGCAAACTCTACTGCAGAACTATACACTACTGCTTCTCAAGTGAAATATTGATATACATTGTGAGATCCTCATTTCAAAATGGCATGGACTGTGTTTGACATTCATATTCACGTACATGCTTCTGAACTACATTTATTGTTAACAACGATCATTAATTAGTTGCTATCTTCATGTTGTTTGAGAAGTTTGTATCAAACTATACACAAACTTGCGCTTCGATCAACAATTTTTGTGAGCACTGAGGCTCCGATTGCCAATTCACACCTTGAACAATTTGACGAATCCCAATGTGTCGTTAGTCGCGAGCTTGTCGAAGGGAATTACGGAAACTAAGTCGACGACGAGCCACGTCCTGGCGTACAAAACGAGTATCCGCTTGCGGTCGGTGCACAATCGATTGTTATCTTCCGTCGCTGCGGTAAACCATAAACAGTTTATGATGGTGCGCGCAATGGTGTCACCACTAGCAAAATGATGCCAAAACCCACTTCTGGGAATTTAGCGCTGCAATTTCCACCTTTCACACATCTCGAATATCGTATGGGGAAAGGCAGTATGTAACTCTGTGCTCAAAGTTACTCACTTGGGCCAGTTGTTGCTGAAAGGTTTTTGGTCCATTTAATAGTGCATTAAAACGAAAACAAGGAAATAACGTGATTATTGATGTAACAAAAGTCTGAGAATTTTTTGACGGGCATTGGGTGAGGTGCGCACGCGAAATAGTGCCATTCAGCGGATGCTTCACACTGCCTCTGTAGAGATTTGAGTCTCAGCTGAGCAAGTCAATGGCACTGCTCTCTTAGATGCGCATTGTTGCTTGCAAACAACAATTGGAATGGAAGTTACCATTGGAATGAAAGTTCGTCGATCATTATCTTGTACTGTTATACAGTATTTTGACTCAGTGATGGATAAATTGATTCACTGAAGGATTGAATGACAGATAGGTGGATATATTGTTTGATGGATATATTGTTTGATTGATCGGTTGAGCTTTGTATATAATCATGATGTAAAACGCATTTCAGAAAAAAAACATACAAATTACCTAAAGATAACGGCGATCCCTTTGAATCACGAAATTCCCACTGCGTACGCCAGCAATTACACAGCACCTGGTATGCACGCTCATTAATATTTGGAATGCAAATGACTGTTCTGTTGGGCATGTGGCTTTTGGTCCAAAATTTAGGTTCAACACTGCGCTTTCAGGAGCACATCCACTGTCACATCTTAAGTCGAATTGGCATCGCTCATGCACACGAGAAAACATACGCAAGCCCTCGCTGTCAAGGATTTACGAAGCTCAAACTGGTTTATATGTCGTATTAGCCTCGACGATATGCGCTACAACGCTCACCAAAATATTTCGCTCATCTCTTACCGTAAAAGGCGGTCCTCATATTGAGGTAGATGTCCATAATGAAAGAAAAATCCACGATGCTCTCTATGACCCCAAGCGCCGACCGCTGCGGCGTGTCCACACCAAAGCAGATGATATAGGGAGAAATGACGCACACGTACATGAACAATATGAGCATGTAGAAGTCCCATTTGGTTCTGAAGCTGCCTGTCGGATGGATCACGTCCCAAACCAGAGCCTGTCAGGAATGCCCGGAGCGTGTCAATATTGGCGCCAAAATCCGTCGGTTGGGGCCCATTGCAAAATGTATTGAACGGCAGGCCATGCAATATTTGCCGCACATGCGCATGAAGGTGTTTATCAATTCTGGCGTGACTATGAATTTCGACATGAAAGTATTTGAGGTGTTGTTTAAATTGTTGGTGCGAAAGCATGGGTATTATGTAAGGATGAGTGTGATGCATCTGTGGTGAATCCTTACCCCCAGGAACAAGTTCCACACGCTTTGTGTCTGCTCATCTAGATTTCAATTACTACCTGACAAAAATATCAATTTGGTAATGAGACCCGGCGTGCCTAATTCCCTCTTCTTCCAGGGAAATTAGTTCAAATGTTGCGAAGATTTTTACCGTGGCAGAGTACAGAAGTTTCCCCTGAGTACGCTGTCCATCATATGTATTACTTTCATCAATAGCTACTTCATTTATGAGTGAATAATCAATCAATAATTACGCATTTATTTGGTTACGTTATCCCCAATCACTTAGTAACTAATGCCACACAATTATTCCTTCAGAAAATATGAAATTAGATGCATGAGCAAGATGATCAAGAACAGTGAGCAAAACCAAAATGGCTAACCAGACTCATTGAAAATGACATCCAGTGAACAATTGTCAATTAATTATTTCTGTTTCAGTCGCCGGTACGCAGAAGAGGGGTGGAAGGCCGTGCTCTGAATGGGAAAGTATGCTCGTGTAATGGAAGCTCTTGAGAAGCTTTCCGTGCAAGGGCGCGTACCATAACGCTTTACGAGAAAGTCAAGCCCTAAAAGTATTGTGGATGTTTCAATTGAACAGCAGGGGCCTCTGGAGGCTCCCCGATGGCGACGTTAGCAGACGTTTTAGATAGACTGAGCTCGCAATTACGTAATTGTAATTGCGTAATTGTATTTATATAACTGTAACTACGTAATTGTAATTACATAATTGTAATTACATATTGCGTCACATCCCGAATGGATTTACGCAGCAATGCGTGATGGCTTTTGCCTTACCGATATGAAAGCCAGCCACTGAAACGGGTCAAGGATGCCAAAGAGCGAAAACGTAACCTCAACTTCGCTGTCCGTTGAGGTGTTCGAGTCTTCACTGAATCTCCTACAAGGGCGGCCAATGTTCAAGGCGCTTTAATAATTTATATAATATTGACATTCTGCATTGGCATATCTCAGATACTAGAATAACGGCAATTCAAGTAGGGTACATTTAGGTTACAATACGTAGAATATATTGATAATAAATGTAAAGAGTACCACTGCAAGTATTACGTTGGCGTCATTTCGCGCCGTTGGTGGTTTTGCTTCGTGCTCCAATCTCGCTTCTCACATCCGTTTGGAAGAAATTTGCCAACGCGCCATGAATTTGATGGACAATCTTAGCCCGGTACGTTATTGATGCACAATGTGAGTTCACTATTTGTGAAAATTTCGATCAGAGCGCACAATTGCAGCACAAGCAGTATCGCTGCTTCTCGAGTTGGAGTGCGCCGAATGAACAAAAATGCCCGAGATATCGGAAGTCGCCCAGAACGGCGGAAATGTCGTCATGGCCACCGCGAAGGCTCCGCAACGGCACGGAAGAATCCAAACCGCAGATTTCCAGTACCCTTTACTTCCTTGAATGAATGTCATGAAGATCATTGCAGAGCTCATGGCACCAGGGCCGTCGCACCCTTCATGGCATTCATGTGCCCTTCATGACTCAATGTACGGAAATAATGGCTATTGGACAAACTTCACCCAATCCCGATCAATGGGGCTGTTATGCACAATTTATGCAGCGACCTACTCGCCCTCGATTTGGCCACTTCAATTATTTTATATTATATTTTATACACTATATATTATATTTTATATGATATTTCCGGCACACAGCGGGGTATATTCCATAGCTTCTGTCCCCGTGAGCCATTTCTGGACACCCGCGCAGCCCCTCACAGCGCTTCTGGCGACTCTTTGTTTATCGATGTTTCTAAACTACTTTAAAATTCAAAGCTTCGTAAAGTCCAAAAATTTGGCGCCTTCGCATTTTCGTCCTTCTGGCCTTTCAGGCTTGGTACAGCTCCAACTACTTTCGACCAGTGATGAGCCATAATTGTCATTATCTCCAGTAGTGGACGTCCAAGTGAAGCATTATATAGTCATTATATGTCATTATATAGTCGACGTCCAAGTGAAGCAGGCTGGAGGAGCGTGTTGCAGGAGGATGCGAGTGCTTTTTCACTGGCGATGGCTTTGGCGCCCACTGCCAGCCAGGCTTGTTGTTTGCGCCAGGTTTGGATTTACGCTTACGTTTACGATTTTGCTTTTACGCTTTCACGCACCAAAACACAAATTTGAAGAAAGGGCTTTTGCGGCTATTTTTGCGTTTTTGTGGGCCTCCGGGGCACCCACGTTACACGATGAAAGTTGCGTACAATTATCAGCCCTCCGCCATCTCCGGCGCTCGCAAGACAATGTCCACCTCGCCCTCGGCAAGGGCGATAATGGCGTTTAAAAAAACTCGTTTTCTGCCCCTTCCAGGGCGTCTGGATGCCGCTCTCCGGACTCCGTAAGTCTTTGCGTACTGTCCTTATGTACACCGCGCTGTTTTTGCGCTGTTTTTGCGCTGTTTTTGCGCTAAAAATATTTTTACGTAACAATACGTAAATGCAGCCACGTGGGCATAGCAACAATGAACACAGACTCAGGGAGTCCGGGCAGTGGAAGCCAGACGCGCTGGAACGGGCAGAAAACAAGTCTCTGTTTCGCGCCGTCCACTCGCCAAAAAAGAACCAAATTGCACTTACATATGCATTTAATCAGTCGTCTGCATGCTAGAACGACGAGAATTACCCAACCCGCAAATTTTGTACACGTTTGAACACGTTATTTGTACTACTAATCATTGAACACGTTATTTTTACTAGTCATTTTTACTTTTAACGTTTGAACACGTGTTATTTTGCCCCCTTTTTGTGGTCGTTGCCCTTGCCGAGGGCGAGGTGGGCGCTGTGCCGCGGGCGGTCGAGGGTCGAGACGACTGATCATTGTACCCGACTTTCACCGTGTAACCTAGATGTCGCGGCGAGCCGCAGAAACGTGAATACAGCCGCAAAATACCCCCTTTTGCAAATTTGCGTTTTCGCTCATGAAATCCTAAACGCGAAAACGCAAACGTAAAGTAAACGCAAACAACAAGCCCGATGTCAGGGGGGCGAAACGGATGCAACAACTCACTAGGAAAAAAAAAGGGCAAAATAACACGTGTTCAAACGTGTACAAAGTTTACGGGTTTGTGTTATTTTTGTTTTCTTAGCGTGCAGAACCTTGATGAAATGTGTTTTATGTGTGTTCGAAAAAGTGCTATTTGGCCCTTTTTTTCCTGGTGTACTTCGGCTACCGCAAACAGATGTTCGCTCGTTGGGGGAATGACTCACTGCAACTTTGTGCCCAACCGGCGACATTGATGTGTTGGGGAAACCTCACATTGCCTTGTTCGACACAATTGGCCCAATGCGGTTCATCTTAAAGCCGTTTTTCTGAGAAAAATCGGCATAACTTTTAGTATATTTACCATTGCGTCCTGTCACATTTTCCTGATATTAGTGTTTTTTGAGCAAACGCGAATTTCGGTTTCATTTTCGGGAAATTCGAGGTCGCTGAAACCGAAGCACTGAGAAATGAAGCTCCATTTTTGGCAATTCCCGAAGCTTGGATCGCATCTGAGTTGGATAGCTGACCTGGATGCGCTGCTACTGAATCGCTTTTTGAGCCACTCCGATCTTGACGAACGGCGCTTCTTGACAGCAGCGTCTTTGGTTTCTCCTTTGCCTTCAACGACCACCGAAGCAAGGTCTGGGTCCTCAGATAGGTTCCCTGATTCACAAAAAATCGCTTATCTTCACGCGAATGCAAAAGGGAGCTTCCTGGTAAATGGCGATTAAATAATTAGCTAGTTGTATCAATAATGAAATATAAATCAGGGAAATAATATCAAGACATTTCATGGGACGCTTTTTTCTCGGTGAACTGGATTTATTGCATCATAGTTTGATCTACAGGATGCGCGCAAAAATGTCGCTCAGTACTAGATTGTTGGTAGATGCTCATACACTGCTCTGAATATTCGGATGCATCATTGATGTCGCATTTATGAGACATCACTGCTGTTTAGTGGAGGCATCTGAAGCACCGCTCCACATTGTATGTAAATCAATAAATAGAAAATGCGATTTGGTTCAAATTCGTGCAAAACGCCGGGTTAATCAGAGGTCAGCGTGCGCGCAGAGAGCGCGCGTAGCCGGCCTTGTAACTTCATGTGAATCAGTTAGATGTACATTGGCAATTCTGCCATTCGTATTACATCAACAATTCACTGAGTGTATTTCGATTCGTTCGGCAACAAGCGCGCACTGCAGGTTGCAATGATCATAAGCCCTAATGAGTGAAGAGCTGGTGTTATAGAATAGAAGGCTATTACCCAGTACCATTGACATTGCCAGTAACATTGCGCAGTACCATGTCCCATGTCCAGTATCGGATCAAAATGTATAAAGTAAGTACACAAATGTATAGGTAGCTAGATAAATGCATCAATTTACTAAAAATTCACGAGTAACAAGTAAACAAATAAATGCAAAATAGTGCAAATAGATGTATTAACAGGTCACCAAATGGATTAATATATAAATGAATATGTTCAGTACTGAAACTGATTAAATGAGTAATAAAGAATCTGAACAACGAATAGGCAATGAGGAAGGTGAACAAGAGGGCCATTATAGCCGAAAATATGCCGTTCGATCTCATCCTCATTCCTAAGTGAAATTCTCCTCAATAATCTATCCCACTTGCAAACCCACTGAGGAACTTCGTCATAAGGCATTAGACATCAAGTCTTGTGCCGAAATTCATGGCATAGGTGTTGCCACTAAAACACAAGTCAATTCACCAACAGCCCATAGGTCAACCATGGCATGGCCGCGGAGCTCGACAATATGAAAGAAACACAAATGCGCAACAGCGCTTCTAAATCACCAAACAACGGGCGCATTGTCCCAAAACGCACGCTCTGACGCGTTCACCGATCGGCGTGGGACAGCACCCTATCTCATCTGTTGAATCACAGCAGGTGCCATTCCGAGGCAAACAGCTGGGAGGAGAAAAGTTTTTTAAGTGCAAAATTGCCAAACGGGTGTCGCTTCTGAAAGGGAAGCCTTGCAGCAAAGGAAACGACAGAGCCAAGCACCACAATTTGCATCATTTTTAATTTGCCAAGCCTTACGCCACGTATTCCCCAGCAGCCAGGGGACTAGGGCTGCCGGCAAAGGGACAGAAGGAAAATTACACGAGGACCGCCGCATACCTCACTCTACGCGGTGGGCACTCTCCCTGTTTTCACCTTCTCGGAAGAACGCCCGCACGTCCTGTGGGTCGGCCGAACCCGTGTCCAGGACGAAGTCCTCTTCGCCGCCCTCCACGCCCTCTCCCACGGGACGCCCAACCTGTTGGCCGCAAGGAGCGGCATGGAAACGGGCGATTGAATCCGCGGATCCGCCCGCCTGTCCCGTGGGCGTTCTCAAGTTTTCGAATTCGACATCCCGAGGACGCGCTGTGCTGCCCCCCCTGCTGCCGGGCGCCTGTCCAAAACCCTCGTCAGGCTTTGGGCGTTCCTGCCGGTGCTGGCCATCCTGTGGATGACCAATCCACCCCGGGGCCTCCCCATTGCGCAGCGACGTCGGCCCTTCCAGGTACGGAAATTTGAAATCCAGCGACGCCAGGAGCATTCTGTCGCCCTCGCCCCCCACCAGCGCGCTCCTCGGTACCTCGCATTTCCCAAAATCTCCTCTCCCCGCGCCCTGCCACTCCTCGCGCAGCTCCACTCTCTGCATGAGCCCACCGTGCCGTCCCTTCCCCTCGAATCTCGCCCCACCTGCCGCCCTTTCATCGAACATTCCATGCGCGAACTGTGGCGCGTCACCCGGGCGAGGGCTGCCCTCGACGGACGCACCTCTGTGTCCCCTCACGGAACCGCTGTCACTCGATTCGGCCACCCAAGCCGCAGGCGCCCGTGTACCCAGAGAGCTCGACCGCTCTGGTCTCCGAAAACTTCTGGCATCTTCCCTGCACCTCGCCTGACTCATTGCATCCATTTGATCCGTGAAAACCATCTGATCCATTTGATCTGTTTGACCCATACGATCCACCTGATTCATTTGCTCTGCGCGATTGAATTCCCGTTCCTTTGGTTTCCTCTTCGACGCCCTGCTCCATGACATCAACCTTCGAATTCCCCTGCCGTGCTGAGACTTGATCCCCCAGGACCGCCTCCCTCTGCCGCAGCTTCCCGCCCCCGAGTCCGTGGCGCTGTGTGACGCCACCCCGCCTCCCGCGTCGTGCCAGGCGCCCCTGTCTGACGCTAGCAGCGGCCCGGCTTCTTCGGAGTTTCCGCTACCAGTTTCCCCGCAGCTTTCGCCGCGGACTGCCTCGCTGGCGGTGCGAGTGTGATCCGAGTCCAGCGAGGCACTGTGGTGTTCCTGAAGATCCTTACTATCGGATGATATCGGAGATGTAGTATCGCATGGTGGCATATACGGTTCCTCAAATACGGTTTTCCGAATATTTGCTCCCGGATTCCAGACGCTTCCAGAAGCTTCTTCGTCTCCTCCACGGTTCCCAGCTACATCGTATCGATCCGATAGAGCTTCTGGTACGGCGTATCGTTCCCCCTGACAAAGCATATTTTTGTCTGACGACCTGCATTTCTGGTCTTGGCGTTGAGCGGCGTGCTGTAGCGATGACTGGTCGACACCCGAGGGCGTTGGAAGGTTGTTCAGCTTCAAGAAGAGGTTCTTGATTGCGTCAAATTGTATGCTGATGTCAGCACGCAGGTCCGCAATCCTTGCGTCCAGTTTGGTCTCCAGCCTGAGCGCAGTCGCCAACGGCACACGAAAGGTTGGAAATTGCAATGGGATGCGACGTAGATTGTCTGAAAACAGTGGCACAGGACTCGTATTTTCTTGCAGTACCTGCTTGCGCCATTTTTTCCTGCAAGGACTCCTGCTCATGTGCGCGTCGCGCTCCGCATGCACCGTTATCTCAATTCAGCGCGGCTTACAGAAAACGGTGTATTTGTGATGAGAGCTGCGATGCCATTTTGGCACAAAATGTTGCCATCGAAGTGATTGAGATGGCATAGAAATGGCTACGGCGCCATCAATTTGTGTCAAATGGCATCGCAGTTCTCATCGCAAACAGGCTGTTTTCTGCTGGTGTCACGTATTTTCAGATAAACACACAATTAAACATGCAAATGGATCAGTCAATAATTATGAAAGAGGACACAAGTGTGAAATCCAGCAGCATTCTGTACATGACATATAATGCGGTGAACTTTGAATGCGATAATTGGAAACTGCACACCGCTCGCTAAAAGGACAAACAAAAAGAGGGCCAAAATGGTGCTGTCAAGAAAAATACCAAATAGACCCTCTTGCCAGCACATATGAAACGCGTTTATATATGTGCACGCTAAGAACACAAAAGTAACCCAAACCCACAATTTTCCACAGGTTTCAACAAGTGCAGTTTGGCCCTTTTTCCTAGTGGCTAGTACATCGATTCATCGCAACGGAACGACGGTCTGGTTGCCCGCTATTAAGCACAGGTCCGTGCCGATGTAAAACAGCATTGAAATTACGCTGCAAACGTGTTGCCCAAACCGCAATTCCTTCAGTTGTTTTGCTCCCACGGGCAGACCTAAGTGCGCAACCAAACTGCTGAAGGCCATCGCTCCAAGGTGCGACGGCCGCTTGCAGCTCGCGAATTTCAAGAAAGAATACCGCTGCACACCAGCAGAAACCGTTACTACTGTGATGCCAGATGCAGTGCCATTTGACACCAATTGATGTTATCGCCCCCAGTTTTGTGCCATTGCACTTTATGTCAAATTGGCATCGCAGTTGGCATCGCGAACATGGCCATTTCTGATAGTGTCAGTACTTTATCGCGTCCTGGGAAACCAGTCAAGCAACGGCAGTCTTTCTTTTTCGCAAGAGGAGATGATGGGTGGCAGCGGCTGCTTTCCGCAGGTGCGAAACGCAGATCGCCCTGGACAGCAACGCTTTTTCAGGAGAACAGCGACAAGATCAACTGGTGTAAACTGCTGAATATTGGCCTTATCCTCATGTCTTCCACAAGATTTTCCATGTCTAGAGCGGCGACAGCTGTGGTTCAAAACTTCGTGGCCTCCACGGATAGATGGCAGCAGTATCTATTGGAGTCAACACGCACGTGTCTGGGTCCCAACGTCCATTCCACAAGCTCGAAATTATGCTCGCCGCTTTTCAGCATTTGGCAAGGGCACCATCAAACCCAGAACCGTGGGAGACGAGCACACTTTACCGCGAAAAGTATGCTAAACCCCGTGCCAGAAACAGGATTCAAATCCAGCGCAAGGAACATCCCTGGACGGCAGAATTACCGAGATCCAAATTCCGCAGGACAGCGGCGGCGGAGCTGGGCGCCCGCGCCGCGTCCCAGTTCAAATTCCCCGCTAAACAACGGCCCGCTCCCCGTCTGGCGCCAAACGCGAATGCATTTGAGTCCCGCTGCCAGAAACACCGCACCTCTTGAACCGCGCATCGCTCTCGCGCTCCCCCGCCTCGAGCCGCGCCCACAGACCGCGCAGGTCGTCGCGCAGGTTCGGACCGCCGCCACCTTCCCTTGGACTTCCCCCGCCCGCCTCCATGCTCCGACACCCCCCAACACGTTCCGGCACTCTCCGAGAGATTTCGGGCAGCGCTGACTTTGCGTTGACTCGTGGCCGCGGCGGCGGCGGATAGTTTTTGCGCGCCGAGGCTTTGTGCGCCCTGCTGTGTGATGCGACTGGCGATCCTGTCCTCTTCTGGCGACTGCGGAACAATGTATGGGGCTCCTGTGGCGCCTCGGTTTCCGTTGTTGCGTCCTACTTTAGCGGTTCTATTTAGTTTAGTTCGCCTTCGAGGCGTCGAGAGGAGAGGCGATACGTGCGGTGAGGCGGAATAGAGGGTGCCATCGACGTCCCCAAGCCAGCACCTACCACCAGATGGGGTTGTTGGCCCAAGATTAGAGGGCTTTTGTGGAGGATGGTCAGAACTACAAACGGGCACTGGACATCATCATCATCATCATCTACATCAATTCAACGATCGACATTCCCAAGCTATCATGTACCGCATGTACCACAGTATGGGGGTGGTGGCCCAAGAGCTGAGGGATTTTGTGGAGGCTCGTCAGAACTACCGGCGGGCACTCGACATCTACATTGAATTCAGCGATCGATATTCCCAAGCCAGCGCCCAGGCTTGGTTTTTACGCCGTAAAAACTGATCATATTTACGTTTTTATGCGTAAAAATAGTTTTTACGTTTTACACGTAAAAATGCGTAAAATACGTAAATACAACGTAAAAACTGCCCGGTGTACATAAGAACAGTACATGCAGACTTGCGGAGTCCGGAGACAGGCAGCCAGACGCCCTGGAAGGAGCAGAAAATGAGTCTTTGTTAAACGCCATCATCGCCCTTGCCAAGGGCAAGGTGGACATTGTGTTGCGGGTGCTGTATATGGCGGATGACTGATCATTGTAAGCAACTTCATAGTGTAACCTGGGTGTCCCAGGGAGCCATAAAAAGGTAAAAAAAGCGGTAGAAATAGACCCTTTTGCAAATTTACGTTTTGCACGTAAAAGCATAAAAGAAAAAACGTAAAAGTTAACGTAAAAAGCAAGCCTGCCAGCGCCTACCACCAGATGGGGAGGGTGGCCGAAGAGTTAAGGGATTTTGCGGAGGCTCCCTAGAACTATCAGCGCGCACTCGACATCAGAATTGGCTTCAACGTTCGGCATTCCCAAGCCAGCACCTACCAACACATGGGGGTGGTGGCCCAAGAGTTGAGAGACTTTGTGGAGGCCTGTCAGAACTACCAAGGGGCAATCAACATCAGTATTGAAGTGGATGATTGCCGTAAACAGGCTATATCCTATGGAACTTTGGGCCTGCAGTGCCTTGAAATTAAAATATTGCCTTTGGCCATGCAGAATACACAAAAGCCAGTGGAGCTCTTTTCGAAAGTGATTAATAAACAACGCGCAATGCTGATGAACCCTCACTGCCAGACAAATCGTGGCCATTGAGAATTCTGAAGTTTTCTTCGAGATTTAAACAGAGGACAATCGTTATATGCTAATGAATGGGAAAAATCTTGCATTCTCAAAACGATGTAGGAGCATTCTGGATGAGCAATTTGAACTTATAGCCTTTTGCATTATCACCATACTTTTCTTTCTACGACTTTGAAACAGGGATTCAATCAGGTGCAGAGTCCTTGGTCAATTTGAGGTGCATTGGGGCCTTTAGGTCCGTTGGATTCTACTATGCCTTGTTATTTGCCTCCTTTGGGAAAACATGTTATTTGAAGGAGAGTGATGGTTCTTGATTGTACGCTGCTTCTTGAACTATCTGGCCAAAGATAGAGGAATTACTACCCCTGATTGCTGTCTACAATGGCCACCCACGGCACCCTCGTGGGTTGCAGCTGGTCCACATAGGCGAACGGCCAATGGCCATTCAGTGGGCACCCCTCATCAGTAGGTTTCTTTTCAGCTATTGATACTTGACAGATGGTAAATACCCCATTCCTTCTAGTTCAAAGCTGCCTTGCTTGCGAGTTTGCCCTTTGTGCCCAGCCACAACGTCTGGGCGGTGCATGTCATGACCCTGACTTCTGCTCTTATTCTTGCTGCCATGGAACACCGCGAGAATTGAGCACGATCCCTGTCGTCCAAAGGATGGTCATAAACCAGTTCTACTTGACCCAGACTTCGGAATCTCCACACAATGCGTTGAAGATAAAGACGACCTCAACCACCGGCAGCTCTTTTTTGTTGCTCGTGCTTCTATTTCTTGAGGACTCCAAAGCTGCATGAGCACGGCAATTAATCTAGGACGGAGGAAGTATATA
>CAJHUC010001674.1:0-10740 GCA_905146915.1 Ostreobium quekettii
CACGCGCGGATGACGAAGCGATTCGAGCAGGAGGCGAGGCTGATCTCGTCGCTGCGAGACCCGCACACGATCACGCTGTACGACTTCGGGAGCATGTCGGACGGGTCGCTGTTCATGATCTTCGAGTACATCGACGGGATGAGCTTGAAGGAGCTGCTGGAGAAAGAAGGCAAGCTCGCGCCACACCGCGTGGCAAAGATCCTTCGCCAGACGCTCTCCTCGCTCCAGGAGGCCCACTCCTTTGGCGTCCTCCACCGCGACATCAAGCCCGCCAACATCATGCTCTACGAGCACGCCAACAGGCCCGACCAGGTCAAGCTCCTCGACTTCGGCATCGCAAAGATCGTCAGGGACTCGGACGCGTTCACGCACGAGTCTCTGACGGGCGCGAACAGCCTGGTCGGCACGCCGAGGTATATCGCGCCGGAGGCGTATCAAGAGGGGAGCGAGCTGACGGCCTCCTCGGATATTTACTCTCTGGGGCTGGTGGCCTACGAGCTGCTCCTGGGAGAGCCAGCGATCAAGGGCGCCACGCCGGTCGATGTGTTCCGCAGCCACCTCACGCTCGAGGACCTCGTGTTGCCGCGGAGCGTCCCCATAAGTCAGGGGTTGCGAACCATCATCGAGAAGATGCTGCTCAAGGAGCAGTTCGCGCGCTACCAGAACGCCGAGCAGATCCTCTCGGACATGCACCGCTGGTTCAGCACGCTGCAGCGCAACTTCGACAGCGACAGCTACATGGCGTACACGCCTGGCGACATGACCATGATGGAGGGCTCGGAGGTCTCGGACACGAGAGCGTTGTCGGGCGCGGAGCTCGACGAAATGATCTTGCCGCACGTGGACGTGATGCCGCTCGAGGACGAGGATGACGAGGTGGACATCGATCCGATGCCGAGCATCCAGGTCGAACCGTTGAGCGCCTCCGAGGCGCTCTCGTCGTTGTCGATGAACACGCCAAACCCCGACCTCGAGACCACCGCCGAGCGCATCGCGCGCGAGCAATTAAAGCGCGCCATCTCGAGCCGCCGCGAACGCATCATCGAGCGCCCGCCCGAGGAGAAGCCGTCCGAGAAGGAGACGAGCCCGATGCTCGAGGTGCGCACCCAGATCTTGACGGACACGGCCAACATCGACGCCCTGCTCTTTCGCGACTCATCGAAGCAAGAGCCCGCATCAGAAGCCGAGCCAGCGACCCGAGAGCTCGACGACGAGGACGACGACGGGGATGACGATACATCTCGCGACGATGACACGATGAACGTCAACCTCAAGGACAAGCTCGCCAGGGACGCCAACCTCAAGGCGACAAACTGGAACGCCTCGCCGAGCGAGGCTCACGACGATGGCGCTATAAACGAGGACGAGGACGGCGACGAGGAAGAGGAGCCCACCGACGACTACCGCGCGCCGACCGATGCGCAATTCGCGGCCCCCGACGAAAAGACACACATGCTGACCGAGCTTCCTCCGCTCAAGAAGGCAGCCGTCCTCAAGCGCAAGCGAAAGCGCCGCTGGAGAGAAAACGACAAGAACGACTGATCCTTCTCGAGCCACCGCACGTAGAGGGCGTGTCTGTCGACATTGTCGCCCATTGGTGAAGGTGTTACCCTTTTGCTTCAAGCAAAGACACCCGCAACACGTCTGTATGTTGCTGTGTGGATCGAGGATATTGGCTGCTCATGATGACCGATCTCCAACCAGGCACGACCCTGGAAGGCAAGTACAGGATCGACTCCAAGCTTGCCTCTGGGGGGCAAGGACACGTTTTCAGGGGCACTCACCTCGTGCTCGATCGTCCTGTCGCGATAAAGATCCTCAAGGTCAGCCGCATCCCTGAAGTACACGCGCGGATGACGAAGCGATTCGAGCAGGAGGCGAGGCTGATCTCGTCGCTGCGAGACCCGCACACGATCACGCTGTACGACTTCGGGAGCATGTCGGACGGGTCGCTGTTCATGATCTTCGAGTACATCGACGGGATGAGCCTGAAGGAGCTGCTGGAGAAAGAAGGCAAGCTCGCGCCACACCGCGTGGCAAAGATCCTTCGCCAGACGCTCTCCTCGCTCCAGGAGGCCCACTCCTTTGGCGTCCTCCACCGCGATATCAAGCCCGCCAACATCATGCTCTACGAGCACGCCAACAGGCCCGATCAGGTCAAGCTCCTCGACTTCGGCATCGCAAAGATCCTGGATGATGATGGCAGCGCGACGAAGCTCACCGCGGCCAACGCCGTGGTCGGCACGCCAAGGTATATCGCGCCCGAGCTGCTGCTCGATGATCCTCCCACGCCCGCATCGGACATTTACTCGCTGGGGTTGGTGGCCTACGAGCTGCTCGTCGCCAAGCGGGCCGTCGATGGCCTGACCCCGGCTCAGATCTTTCGCTCACAGGTCGAGGGACCCTCCTTCAAGCTCCCCGTCGCGTCGAGCATCCCCGATGGGTTGCGCTCGATCGTGGACAAGATGCTCGAGAAGCAGGTCTGCGATCGCTACGCGTCGAGCGAGACGATCCTCTTTGATCTCAAGCGCTGGCACGAGCACAAGCCCGTGGTCTCGGACCATGACATCGCGCCGAACTCGATCGAGTTCGACCCGAGCGACCTCGCCGACGATGACTTCGAGCACGAGGCGCTGACCAACAAGTTCTCGGTGCAAGAATTCCTCGACTCGATGCAGGGCGAGGAGTTCGATGAGACGATCGACGAGGGCGCGACGCGGCAGATCCTGGTGGGCCCGGATGGGCAACCTCTCCCGGAGCAGCGAGACGTCTACGCCAAGGAGACCATCACCGACCCCTCCCTCGCCAAGCGCCTGACCGACCCTTCGCTCGGCTCGGAGAGCTCCTCGCCCATGGACGAGGTCTTCAGCGCGCTCGAGGAGCTCGATCCCTTCGATCCGATGGATGACTTCGAGGAGCTCGAGGGCAAGGTTCCTCCGATCACGGCGGAAGAGTCCAGGCGAACGACCGTCAATGACCGCGAGACGCGCGCCTCGATGGAGGCCTACGCGCCAGGAGGTGGCGCGAGAGGGCAGGAGCAAAAGCGCGAGAAGAAGGTGCCCGTGTTGGCCATCTTGAGCATCCTGCTCTTTCTCGGGTTGACGCTCGTCTTCGGATTTTTGCTCTATAGCCGCCTCGGTTAATTCGAGAGCACCGCTCACAGAGCAGCACTTGCCAGATCCCCCCATTCGCGATAGGACGGATGTTTCGCATTTACTCTGATCGAAATAGGGATCACAGCGAGCCAAGGAAGGAGGTCAAGGTGAACCCGAACAACGAAGAAAGACTTGGATATGACCAGATCCTCGAAACCACCGCGTGGCTCGAGGAACGCATCGAGGCAAAACCCGAGATCGCGATGATCCTGGGGAGCGGACTCGGCGAACTCGCTGATGAGTTCGAGGACCCGCAGGCATTCGATTACGCGGAAATCCCTCACTTCCCGACCTCGACAGTCGCCGGCCACGCAGGGCGCCTCGTCTTCGGGACGTTCAGCGGCCGCACCGCCGTCGCGATGCAAGGGCGCTTTCACTTCTATGAAGGGTGGCGGCTCGATCAGGTCACGTTCCCCGTGCGCATCTTCGCGCAGCTCGGGTGCGATCTGCTCGTGGTGACCAACTCCTCGGGTGGGATCAACGCCGACTGGAAGCCGGGCGACCTGATGTTGATCAAGGATCACATCAACCTCACCGGGCAAAACCCGCTGATCGGTCCAAACGACGATCGCCTCGGGCCACGCTTCCCCGACATGAGCCACACCTATGACCTGGACCTGCGACGCTTCGCCATGAAGCGCTCGCGCGCCCTGGGCATCAAGCTGCGCACCGGCATCTACGTCGGCGTCCAGGGGCCAAGCTACGAAACCCCCGCCGAGATCGACATGATGCGCAGGATGGGAGGCGGCGCCGTGGGCATGTCCACCGTCCCCGAGGTCATCGTCGCCGGTCACGCAGGGCTCAAGGTCCTCGGCGTCAGCTGCATCACCAACCCCGCCGCGGGCGTCTCCGAGCACGCGCTCACCCACGAAGAGGTCACCGAGACAGCTCAGAAGTCGCGCGCGAGGTTCACGCACCTGATCCGCGAGCTGATTCGCGACGTGCCGCTGTAACAAAGATCCCTCAATGTGGCATAAATGCCGTGGCGTATGTGCCACAACAAGGCATGCCATCAGCTGATCATACCAGTAGACCAAAATGGGCGGGATCTCTTTACAGCATGCGTCACTGCGGTGGTTTTCGCCTCCCGCAGTGACCTCGCGCGTGATGGGTGGCATGTATCCTGCCTCCCATCGTGGTTAGTTTGGAACGGTTTGTGCGCGGCGATCATCTCATAGAGTATGGAGATGAAGCGCGCAGGACACTTCGCACGAGGGAAGCATGAAGTTCGAGAGATGGGTTTGTACAGGATTGCTCTTTGCCTGCTCGTTGAGCATGGGCGCGGGTTGTGGCGTCGACGAAGAGGCTCCGCTCACCCAGGATAAACCTGCAAAAGGCATTCAAACGCCCGCTCCCGAAGCTGCGCGAATCGCCAAACTGGACGATCACGCCGGTCACGACCACACCCTCGGCATCCGTCAGATTATCCGCGATGCTCACCAACAACCCGGTGATATCCCCAGCGACGCGAGCACACACCTGACCTTCGAGCAGCCGATCATGCAGGTCGGCCTCTGGCTCGATGGTGATGCGCCCGAGAGCCTGGAGTACCGCGTGCGCGGCCTCGATGGCGTCTGGTCGAGCTGGTCGAGCCCCGAGGTCACGTGGAGCGAGGAGATCTTCCACGTCGCGCGCGCCATCCTGACCGAACCAGCCGTGGAGATCGAGTTCCGAGGGGGCGCATCCCTCACGAGCGCATCCGCCGAGTTCTACCACGAGGTGTTGGCCAACCCCGATCGTCTGGCCGTGGATCTTCCCCTGGAGACCGCCGAAGACACAGGGACGCCACAACTGGACGATGGCGACCTCCGCACACGCAGCCAAAAGATCGCGCCAGCGTCGCTCGTCATCTCACGCGCGAACTGGGGCGCGCGCAGCCCGAACAAGATCTGTGGCAGCGTCGTCAACCCTTACCGCATGAGCATCCACCACACCGCCAGCCCCGACAGCGACGGCGGCGATCCGGCAGCACGCATGCGTCAGATGCAGGCCTTCCATATGGACAGCCGCGGGTGGTGCGACATCGGCTATCACTTCGTCGTGAGCCAGAGCGGCAAGTTGTACCAGGGGCGCTCGGACGAGCGCCGCCCTGGCGCGCACGTGGGCAATCAGAACGCTGGCAACATCGGCATCTCGTTCATCGGCAACTACCAGAGCGCGCAACCTCCGCAGACGCAGCTCGACGCCGCCTCGAGGTTGATGGCCTGGATCAAGGACACCTATGACATCCCCTGGAACCGCAACAGCATCAAGGGACACCGCGAGTGGCCAGGACAGACCACGAGTTGCCCTGGGAGCAACCTGCTCGCCAAGATCGACACGCTGATGAACCAGGCCGCCAATGGCGGCGCCCAGGAGAAGTACGACGTCCCCATCAAGGTCTCCTGGGTCGAGGGCACAGGCAATGTGCACGAGCAAGGAAGTGGCGCGAACATCGCCGATATCTTCCCCGGTCAAAAGTTCCAGGCCGAGATCCGCGTCACCAACAACAACAGCCAGCCGCTGCGTGGCGTCCAGCTCGGGTACCTCATCGAGAACCCACACATCGTCGCCACCAACTACACCATCCAGACGGACCACCCCGCGAAAGACAAGCAGAGCTGGATGGTCAACAGCGCCGATGATGCCCCCGAGAACCCCGAAAGAGATGCGCTCGGCAAGAAGGGCGTGCTGACCATGCACGCCTTCGGCGCCGGAGAGACAAAGCGCGTGCTGATCGACCTCCAGGCAAAGCACTACAGCGTCGGCGCCGTCGATCACCCGGACGTGCGCGGTTGGATCAAACATATCGATGATGTCTACGGCGAGCAGAACAACTGGAACGAAGAACCCGCAGTCATGAAGACGGAGAAGTTGATCCAGGACTATGCTCAGATCGACGTGCTCTCGTATGACGAGTGGCAATTCGACGGCGGAGAACAGGAGGACACCGAAGGGTGGTCGATGTGTGAGGGCGCGAGCATCGACAAATTCAAGACCAACCCCAGCGTCGGCGCGCTCGCGAGCCATATCACAGGCGACTCGGCGTGCGTGCAGGCGCCATCCTGGGCAAAGATCGACGCGGGACGCTGGGATCAGCTCGTGCTGCGAGCTCGCGCACACGATGGCGAACACACCAAAGCGATCTACTGGGCGCGCGCTGGAGAGCAATTCTCCGAGGATCGCGTCGTCTACTTCAAGGATCCAGGCGATGGCGAATTCAACGCGATGGTCGTGCCGATGCGCGAGCATCCTCAATGGCAGGGCGAGGTCACCGCGCTGCGCATCGACCTCCTGAAGGGAGAGGCTCCAGGCGCCGAAGCGAGCGGCTGGTCCGATATCGACGCCCTCTTCTTCCAGTCCTCTCAGGAGTCCAAGACCAACTCTCGCCGCGAAGAGTTCGTCGCCACGCCTGCGGTGACGCTGCTCGAGGTCGGCGGCATGGATGGTGGCGATGTTATCGTCGAGCCAGACCCCGAGGTCGACCCTGGAAATGGCGGAGGTCAGGACCAGGACCCCGCAGGCGATGAGAAGACCGAGGACACACAGATCGCCGTGAACAATGGCGGCTGCTCCTCGACCGGCGGTCAAGCGCCCACAGGGAGCGGCTCCTGGTTGCTCCTTCTGGCGGGAGGTCTTATCTTTGCCCGACGCAGGCGTGCCCTGCGCGAGCGCGCCTGAGCGCGCTCGTCCTTAAAAAATGCCCGGGTGCTGATGAAGATCGCGACATGGAATGTCAACTCCGTGCGCGCTCGTTGCGAGCGCGTCTACCAATGGCTAAAAACCCACCAACCTGACATCCTCTGCCTGCAAGAGACCAAATGTGTCGACGGCGCGTTCCCCAACCGGGAGTTCGAGCTGCTCGGCTACAACTCCGTCTTCTATGGCCAGAAGAGTTACAACGGCGTCGCCATCCTCTCGCCGCACGCGATCGAGGATACGTTCGTGGGCTTCGTGAACGAAGACCCCGACAAGGACGAGGACGAACAGGCGCGCCTTATCGCGGCGACCATCCAGGGCGTTCGCGTGGTCAGCGCCTACGTCCCCAACGGCACAAAAGTTGGCAGCGCGAACTGGAGCTACAAGCAAGCCTGGATGGACAGGTTGCGTGACGCCTACCTCGACGAGTTATTCGATCCAGCGGATGACCTTTTGTTATGCGGTGATTTCAACGTCGCGCCGACCGATGATGATGTCTGGGCGCCAGATCTTTGGAGCAACTCGATCATCTGCCACGATGATGTCCGATCACGCCTCGATCGCATCCTCGAGTTCGGCTTCACCGACACCTACCGCATGCATCACCCCGACAAACAGGGCGCCTACACCTGGTGGGATTACACCAGGGGCTCGCTGGAAAAGAACAAGGGGGTGCGCATCGACTTTATCCTCGCCACCGAGTCGATGCGACAACGCTGCACAGATAGCTGGATCGACCTCGAAGAGCGCGGGCAAAAGAAGCCCTCCGACCACGCGCCGCTGGTCGCCACCTTCGAGTGATTCTTTACTCGCCGCCGCGCTGTACGCGAACCACCGGCGTATCGCCCGCACCCGAGGGGGCGGAAAAACTTTGATCGCAGGGTGAAAGAGGGTGTTGAAGATATTCGAACTCCGGCCCCCCCCAAAACACGCCTGCCATCAAGAAGCGGTGAGCGCCCTCCGAACCACGATGCGCTAGCGCAGGTGAGACGGCGTGTTTTGTCCCCCCCGGCTGCGCCAGGGGGGAAACTCGCGCTTGGATTTTGGCGATGAGTTTTGCAAAAGGGCGCCATGGCAAAACTCATCGCTACACTCGAAGCTCCAAGACGCAAAACACCACCTTGAATCGAAGCGCGAGTTTCCCCCCTATCCGAGCGTAGCGAGCGATGGGGGGGGCAAAAACGCGCCGTCTCACCCTGGCTATGGCGCCAAGAACATACTTCGAGAATTTTGCTTCACCATGGCAGGCAAGTGAGCCAGCCTGCTGGCTCCTTGCCTCTTGAAACAGCGCCGTTTTGGGGGGGCTCCAACGCAAAACTCCATCTCTTCAACACCCTCAAAAACGACCTGCGATCAAAGTTTTTCCGCCCCCTCGGGTGCTCGGCCACCAATGTCGGCAAACAAAAAAAGAGGCCACGTGTCGTTCGACACGTGGCCTCTTCAGATCAGTGAGCGCTGCGCTCCAGCGCGACCTCAGCGCCTCCTGCGAAGCAGGCCAACGAACCCGAGCAACAACATCGCGAGCATCGGCGCCAATGGCACCGAGCCTCCGCCTGCCTGCGCGCATCCACCGACGAGCATGTACTCGGTATCATCGCTCATGGTGTCATCGACCTCGAAGCTGACCGGTCCAGCCGAAGCCGAATCCTCGCCGAGCGAGGCGTTCACTTCGACAGCGTGCATGCCAGCCTCGAGGGCAGCATCCTCACCGAGGGTCAACGTCCAGTCGCCATTGTCATCAGCGGTCGTGGTGCCGACCGAGACGCCATCGACGAGCACATCGACAGTGGCGCCAGCGGTCGCCGTGCCAGCAAATGTAGGCGTGGCCGAGACGACCTCCCCTTCAGACGGGGAGTCGAGTGAGACCGCGAGCATACCGGGCTCCTCGCCATCATCGACGGTGACCGTGACTTCGCCGCTGGAGGCGTCCGTGACGGTGGCTTCGAGGGTGTGGTCGCCGTTGTCAGTGGTGACCTCGATGGACCAGTCGCCATTCTCATCAGCGGTGGCGGTGCCGACCTCCATGCCATCGAGCAAGAGTGTGACCTCGAGCCCTGGCGTGGCGGTGCCAGACACGGTGAAGGTGGTGCTATCGAGCGTCTCGCCATCTGCTGGCGAGGTGATGGCGACCATATTGTCGTTCATCTCCCCCTCGACGGTGACAGTCACAGGTCCTGCCATGGCGCCATTATCACTGGAGGCGGTGATGGCGTGCATCCCCTCCTCGAGCGTCACATCCAGCGACCATGCGCCGTTGGCGTCCGCCGTGGTGGTTCCCACGGAGGTGCCATCGACGAAGACCTCCACCGTGGCGCCCGCGTCCGCGGTGCCCGAGACGGTGACCATCGCATCGACGGTCGCGCCATCTGCTGGCGAATCGATGGTGAGCATCGCCTCGCCAGGGATGTTGGGATCGAGGAAGTCAGGCGTGCCATCCATGTTGGTGTCAACCGCATCGGCAGGATCGCCGTCCCCGTTGGGGTCGGCATCCTCTGCGCTGGTGGCGGTGCCATCACCATCATCGTCGGCATCCAGGTAGTTTGGCGTGCCGTCCATATCGGTGTCGTCGTTTGTAGCATCGCCGTCGCCGTCGACATCCTCGAAGGAGGTCAACACGCCATCGCCGTCATCATCGGTGTCCAGGGCATCGATGGTGCCGTCCATGTCCGTGTCTGATGGCGAGAGGGGGTTGCCGACCTCAGTGCCATCGTCGACGCCGTCAGCGTCGGAGTCTGGGTTTGCGGGGTCGAGGCCGAGGTTGCGCTCGGCGCCGTTGTTAACGCCATCCATGTCTGTATCACCGACAGGGCAAGCGAGCGCGTCGATGTTGGGGATGCAGGGATCGTTTGGCGCAGGATCCATGTCGTTTGGTGTGCCGTCATTATCACTGTCACCCGCCGCGCAAGCCTGGACGGTGTCATCCGGGTTGCAGGGGTCGAGGTAATCGGGGGTGCCGTTGTTGTCCGCATCATCATCGGAAGGATCGCCGTTCATATTGGCGTCTTCAGCGCTTGTATCCACGCCATCGCCATCATCGTCAGTGTCGAGGTAGTTGGGGATGCCGTCGCCATCAGTGTCATCATCGGCGGGCCCACCCATCATGTTGGGGTCCTCGTCGATGGTGTCCACGCCGTCACCGTCATCGTCGGTGTCCTCGAAGTTAGGCGTCCCGTCGTTATCCGCGTCGTCGTTGGTGTAATCGCCGTCGCCGTCAGTGTCCTCGTCGCTATTACTCACGCCATCGCCATCGACGTCGCCATCAGGGCCGTCGTTGTCATCGGCGTCGAGGAAGTCGGGGATGCCGTCGCCATCGGTGTCATCGTTGAAGAAGTCACCGTCGTTGTTCACATCCTCGCTCGCTGTGGATTTGCCGTCGCCATCATCGTCGGCGTCGAGCGCATCGATGGTGCCGTTGTTGTCCGTGTCGAGCGGGTTGTTCACATCGGGCACTTCCTGACCGTCGAGCACGCCGTCGCCGTCGCTGTCAGGGTTATTGGGGTTTGTGCCCACCTGAGCTTCGTCGGCGTTGGTGAGACCGTCCATATCCGTGTCGCCCGTGGGGCAGACGAGCACGGTGTTGTCAGGCACGCATGGATCGACAGGATCGGGATCGGTGTCGTTTGGCGTGCCGTCGCCGTCGGTGTCTCCCGTGGAGCAAGCCGGCGAGAGAGGATCAGGATCGCAGGGGTCGAGGTAGTCTGGCGTTCCATCCGCGTTGGAATCATCGTTGGTGGGATCGCCATCCATGTCGATGTCTTCGTCCGCAGTCAGGACGCCATCCTCGTCATCGTCGGTATCCAGGTAGTTCGGCGTGCCATCGCCATCACTATCATCGTTTGTAGGATCGCCGTCGTTGTCGCGATCCTCGTCAGCGGTGTCGATGCCGTCGCCATCATCGTCGGTGTCC
>CAJHUC010001675.1:0-41863 GCA_905146915.1 Ostreobium quekettii
GGGGGGGCTTGGGCATAATGCTAAGGAGTTACAGTATTGCATAAATCACCATACTTCATCAAGTGCCAGAAAGATTGCAGATATGCAGGGGTCAAAGTGGAGAATGAAGTGCTCAGAACAATGCACTTGAATTGTAACCATACTAGAATGTCAGGTAACTTGTGCAATGCATGGACAACTAAATGAATGTATGATTTGCAAATATGCCACCAGCAGTGGGTGCTCCGCCCAGATTTCTTGACTCAAGAACTGAACACATATAGGAGATAAGGCACGAAAGGGAGCACAACACATATAGCAAACAATTGTCTGTGTACCAAATAGGTAGACAACAACTCAGCAAGGAAGAAAATGGCCTTGCTTGGATGTGTTAACTAGTTCGCTTGTTTGTTTTGCTGGGGTCTCACCTTTTGAAAATGGATTGATTGCTCCTTGCAAATGCTTTCTGCAACTGCCTCATTTGCAGAATCTTCCGCTGCTTTCACAACAGCAACCATATCCTTCTCTCTGCGAAGTGGGTACACCATCCCAACATCTTGCTGTTTGTCTTTTGGGACCATACATGAGATGCATGGGTGTGCACTTTGTGCACTATTTCGTACACAACAGATATCCGCTGCTTCAAGAAGATCTGCAATAAAGAGGCATAGTGTCGGGTAGCACAATTGTGCCTGGCCTGTGGGATCCTGCAAAAGTATCCCCCTAGTGGAGACAGAAGAAGGCATCAGCTGCTTCTGGACAGCCACACAGGTCAATGCAAACATACTCTGTTGTGCTGCTTCTCCATGCTTCAGACAATGGAAGGTTTGCCTTGGTTACACATCAGCATGTTTACAAGCCTCAACAGAAGTTCTTTCAGGTGCCTACAGATTCGTGGAGATCGTGGTGACAATTGTTTGTCTTGTTCTCAGATGAAGCAAGCAACGGATTGCAAGTGCAAGTGCAAACTGATGCACAGTGGTACTCAAGGGTTGACAGGTACAGAGCTGAGGGAAGACAGAAATCTCTGAGTTCTGTATGCTTATTGTCAAACTGACGGGGGTGGGGGTGGGTTGGGGGTGGGTTGGGGGCATGATGCTAAGAGGTTACATTATCATACTGAAATCAAAATATGGCAACAAGATGTCCAAAACGCCTCCAAGTCATCAGAAAACACATACCAAAGGATGTGCAAGGGGCTTGGGGGCAACCACAGCACCCACAGTGGCAGCGATCAAGTCATGTGCTGAACTTTCGCATCTGCCACAAAATGCTGCACGGATCGCATGGAGCACAACCAGCATGACCTGTTAACGGAGTGGCTATGCCAGCCAGTGATGGGTGGGGTCGATGGGTGTTAGGTATCCATTGGTGGTAGACCGCGCAAAGGGCATCCATAGGTGGGTGTGTGGGTTCTGTCCATGGTGGCAAATTGGGGTGTGCGCAGGTGGCCGAGAAGCGCTTGCAGCAGATGATGATCGTTTTCTAAAACGATGGGCAACACAGGGGAAACTGTGGGCAATAAAACAAATAACACTAGTATGTTGTTTTTGATGTAGATATGATGAACACAATGGCAGAAAAAAGCAATCCCATCTTTGTGTGCACTGGACAACAAAGATACACTTATGTATTGTACCCCTTACTGTGCAACACAAGCTTGTACAAAATTGAGTGAACTATTAATAGTAACTAATAGTACAGACAACTGTCACTCATGTGAAGCAACTCGCATCTCTGCTTCCCCGTATCCTGTCCCCCCCCCTTGTGCTCTTTACGCCATCAAGGGCGGTGGCAATTGTTGCAGTGGTTGGGTATGCTCAGTGAGCGACTCGTCTCCCCTTGTTCCCCATACGACTGAAAAGCACAGATTACGTTGGAGCCTGATCTTCAATGGGCACTCGTTTAATGTACAAGGGCATGTACCTAAACAATTGCTACATTGCGCCAACCTTTATGGCGCTGTGGGAATGTTGTGTGGTGCTAGTGATGGTGCGTATGTTTGGTATGTTGCAATACACAGTCGTTGAGTAGTGCAGAAGGGAACAAATTAAGGATTGACACTAAGAAGTCGGGGGCCTAAACTTAACGTCGATTGGACATCATGCATAGCAAAATCAAAATAGTATCTTCCCATATAGAAATGTACTAAACAATATGGGTTGTCCAACCATCCGCACCTTTGCCCTGCTGCTCTTAAATCACCCAGAGCCAATTGTAGGCATTCTTGCATCACTTGTCTTTTCCTCCGCCGGAAGGCTGGGCCTGACAAGGTGCTGTTTTCTTTCACAATGGGGAAATAGCCCAGCAGCACGTGGCCTTCTTGTTGATGTTGGGCCTCTGGGCTTAAGTTTCCAATAGTCATTATCAACGGATGGCCCTTGGTGACATGGGCGTCATCCAAGTCAGTACTGTCGCTGTAGAGTATTATTGGCACTATGACGCTGGTTTGAGGCACAGAAATCTGTAGGCATGCACAACATGAACATGAGAAATCGAAGGCCAACATCAGCATGATGTGCATGTATTGCTGAGGGGTGATTGTGTGTGAACAACTCGGTCCTGAAAATGCAAAACAACCCACCTGTGCTCGTTGCCACCAATCCCCTGTTTCAAGGCCAGCATACAACCTCTGTCCTTCACTATTGTATTGCTTCTCAGGGTGAAGCCGGTACCCTGGTGCCATGTTTGCAAACAGCTCCTGTAGGGCTGGAATGCAAGGCTGGAACAAGAATTTTATGCCTTGCCCGTCTTCTGGTTGCGTCAGAATTCTCTCTTCGAATTTCTGCAGCATGCACTTTTTCAAGCTTAAATACAAACAGGAATTGTGACACTGTGCAATGTGCAATATTCACTGTTATGAAGATAAACTCACATTGTTGTAGCCAGTTTGCATGAACGCAAGTGGACTTTGCAACATTAGTGTCAAGAGCACAAACTAATGCACAAGTGCGTGTGTGCAGGCCTACCAATTTCCATTATTTGTTGATGTCACTGTGAATGCAGCAACCCAGAACATGTGAACTTGATGTGTGGCATGCAGCTGGTAGGCAGGCCAGTCCTTACCACGGCTGCCACGGACTCACCAAGTGTGGTTGTTGTGCTACATAGTCAAAGAATGTGGCCTTGTTCCTAACAACATCCACCACCTCTGACAGCTGAAACTGGGGGTGTGACAGTATTTTCAACAATCTATCAACTCCTTGTTCTGAAAGCTCTTGCAGCCCGAAGGCCACAATCTCCTGTAGTGAATCGAATGGCTTTTGTCCTCTGTTGTGATGGTCGTGGCGGTTTGCAAAGTCCTCCCTAGGTACTTGTAGCACTTGACAAGGAGCCTTGGAGGGGTGGCATTGTCCGGGTGCACTGTCTTCCCCGGGTGCTGACAGCAGTTGACAAGCAAGATCATCTTCTACACCGGGCAACAAAGTTCCGCCAATCAGGCATCGTTATCATCATCTAGTTTCACAGACATTTGGAAACATTCCTCTGTATGGTGCAAAGATCACATTTTCTCTTGCCTTGACAATTGTGGGCAGAACTGACAACTTCAATGTCTTGACAGATCTTGCTGCATTTTACCAAGGCATCATGTGATGTTTTTTTGGAGCTACAGGAGCAGTCAGAGATAGGAGAAAGGGGGCAAGCGCTGCCATACACAGAATTGGGCAGCAGCATTGCAGGTGTGTGAGTAGTGGGGGTGGGGGGACTGGTGCCAATGCAAAGTAGGCTGGGTTCAATGTGGCTAATTTGAATGAGATTTGATGAGGAAGCTCAACCACACAGCTGTCCTCCAGATCCCACCTGGATTGTCGTTCAGAATGTCTTCCCTGGGTGCTAGCAGCAGTTGACAAGCAGCCTCATCTTCTACAGCGAGCAACAAAGTTCCGCCAATCAGGCATCGTTATCATCATCTAGTTTCACAGACATTTGGAAACATTCCTCTGTATGGTGCAAAGATCACATTTTCTCTTGCCTTGACAATTGTGGGCAGAACTGACAACTTCAATGTCTTGACAGATCTTGCTGCATTTTACCAAGGCATCATGTGATGTTTTTTTGGAGCTACAGGAGCAGTCAGAGATAGGAGAAAGGGGGCAAGCGCTGCCATACACAGAATTGGGCAGCAGCATTGCAGGTGTGTGAGTAGTGGGGGTGGGGGGACTGGTGCCAATGCAAAGTAGGCTGGGTTCAATGTGGCTAATTTGAATGAGATTTGATGAGGAAGCTGAACCACACAGCTGTCCTCCAGATCCCACCTGGATTGTCGTTCAGAATGTCTTCCCTGGGTGCTAGCAGCAGTTGACAAGCAGCCTCATCTTCTACAGCGAGCAACAAAGTTTCCGCCAATCAGGCAGCGTTAATATCATCTAGTTTCACAGACATTTGGAAACATTCCTCTGTATGGTGCAAAGATAACATTCTCTCTTTCCTTGACAATTGTGGGCATGACTGAAAACTTCAATGTCCTGCCAGGTCTTGCTGCCTTCTATGAAGGCAATATGTGATATTCTTTGGGAGCTACAGGCGCAATCAGAGGTAGGACACAGGATGCAGGAGATGGCATAAACAGAAATGCGCAGCAGAATTGCAGGTTTGTGGATGGTGGATTGGGGGGGAATTGGTGCAACTGGATATTGGGTTGCCTTCAAGGTGGCTAATTTGAATGAGATTTGATGAGGAAGCTCAACCACACAGCTGTCCTCCAGATCCCACCTGGATTGTCATTCAGAATGTCGTCCCTGGGGGCTGGCAGCACTTGACAAGCAGCCTCATCTTCTACAGCGAGCAACAAAGTTTCCGCCAATCAGGCAGCGTTAATATCATCTAGTTTCACAGACATTTGGAAACATTCCTCTGTATGGTGCAAAGATAACATTCTCTCTTTCCTTGACAATTGTGGGCATGACTGAAAACTTCAATGTCCTGCCAGGTCTTGCTGCCTTCTATGAAGGCAATATGTGATATTCTTTGGGAGCTACAGGAGCAATCAGAGGTAGGACAAAGGGTGCAGGAGATGGCATAAACAGAAATGCGCAGCAGAATTGCAGGTTTGTGGATGGTGGATTGGGGGGGAATTGGTGCCACTGGATATTGGGTTGCCTTCAAGGTGGCTGTGTTGATTGAGATTTATTGAAGAAGCGGATCAACATGGGTGTCCTTTGGATCCCACCTGTAGGTGTTGCATCTTCATGTTGCTGAGGACTGGAGACAAATGCTGTGTCACGTTGCCGTTTCTTACTCTGTGTGTGGCAGCCTGCCCTTGTATGCCTTCCAAGATGCCTAAAGTCTATAAACGTCCGTAGGCAGTTTGGGCAAGTGGGCCCCTCCATTGGGTTCACTTGTTGTTGATGACAAAGGAACTACATTTAACTTCCGCATGAACTCGGTGCTGCCATCCCCCACGTGCTTGTCACCAGCCTTTGCAGTTTTGTCACACAAGCAGCCACTTGGATATGATGTTGGCGGCGGCGGCCGTTCCCCCCTAAAAACGATAAGAGCGGCCACGGGAATCAGTCAATCAGTCAGCTCGTTACATGTCATCTGTTTGAAATGCGTCTGCGTGCCAGAAAACCAATCATCGTGCTGTTTGGAGTCCCAAGGCGCCGCCATTAGAAGAGCATCAGCCCACCGACCACCCGCCGCCAACCACCCAGCGAACCGTTGCGCGTGGAACGACGGTCGCCTCTCGGCTGCAGCGTTGTGGATGTGTGGACGTGCACAGCGGGGATGGCAGCGGTGTTGGTGGTGGAGATTTAGCGCACAGGTGTGCAGGCCATCACTTGATGTGACGAGTTTTGTGTTTTCTTGTAGGTCCAGCGGCGGCGTTGACCACCACCCAGCAAACAAGGAACGACGGCGGCCACCCGGCGGCGATCGACGATCAGGTGATGCGCCCCTTGACCTGAATTTTGACCTTGGCAGCGGGTTGTGGTGCCCATGAGCGGCGGCGGCGGCTGTGGCGGTGGCAGCCTCCGCAGCAGTAGGAAATGGCAAGAACTCTAACGGGTGTGCTGACCGCAGTGTGGTAGAGGGCTCCCGTGTGTGGCGCGACGTTGAGGGCGCTGTAGCGGCAAAGTGATGCGACAAGCGATCAGGTGAGATCACGACCTCACCTGACCTGACCCCATCGACCTGATCTATAGGCATTTGTGTGGCCCATCAGCGTTGGCGGCGCCAGTGTGAACGGCCTCCGCAGCAAAAGCGAACGCCACGAGTAAAGGCAGTTGTGCTGAGCGTGGTTGGCGTGGTATACTGATTGGCCTCTTGTGTGTTGCGCCTTGCTCAGGTTTTTGAAGTTCCAAGAGCCACTTACCTGCCGCTGTTCTTGAACAGCAACCAAGACGTAGAGGATCAAAGAAGGCAAAGACGAGCGTGGTGTTGAGATTGGTGTTGATCTTCTCCAAGGGGTGTCATCAAGGTTTGGCATAAACAGTGTCGACTAGAAATCGGAGGCATGATCTTTGTAAACAAACAGTTTTTAACAAATTGTATTTGATGTTGTTGTGTTACGTATTTGTGCCCTGGCCGGTGAGAGCTGTGATCAGCGTGCCCTGGCTGTGTGTGGCGCCTGCGTAGCATATCAGAGTGCATGTCAGATTTGGGGGGGCAGCAGCTGCAGCCGGTGAAGAGATTGTCCCCCACCAGACCTAGTTGGATGCCTGGGTGGGGCTGTCCAGGGAGACAGCGTGCCAACAACGAGCCAATAGCTGCGCGCATATGGAAACACAAGGGCACTGCAAGCAGAAAGAACACAGAGCCACCCCAAGAGCAGCAGCGGTTGGACGGTACCATCAGCGAATTGCCCACAATTGCTGATTGCTGGCCAAGCAAGGCCAGGCCGACGTCGTATCATCAAGTGTTGATTCAAAGCGCAGCAAATACATCTCAATGCAACACAGCAACAAGAGAACCGTCCAACAACGTTGCCATCAATGGACCTTGCATCAACGATCTCCATGTCAAAGAATGACCCAATTGATAGCCTGTTGCTGGACGCCTGGATTGCTGTAACGTTATCTGCCCTTTCCGCAATGCAACTCAGCATCAACGTTGATGTGTGCAGTCGTTGATGCAACATTACAACAGCGTGTCTTGCAGCAACAGCACCATCAAGACGTATTGCTGCAATGTTGCATCAACGCCCCAGCAGCAGCCCTTGATAGCAACATTCCATCAATTCAGACATTGATGCAACGTTGCCATATTGCTCTTGATGCAACATTGCATCAAGACCGCTCTACACACACCAGCTCTTAAGACCTGCGTTGATGGAAGTGCCCATCAATGTTGCATCAACGCCTAGCAAATTTCCGGATGACTGTGTTGCATCACCCTTGTGCAGGGGACTTAACGATTTGGAAGAATTCAGGACGAGCTCTAGAGTCCCTATCTCGGTTGATGCCGCCGGGGGGAGCGATGTCGCCGGCTCGTGGCCCGTGACATCGGCGGGGGAGGTGAGATCCCTGCCGACGCCGTCGACGACTCCGACGGACACCCCATCCTCCCTTGCGACAAACCCCGCTGAGACTGCTGACGCCCAGGCATCCTTTCAACCCTTTCGGCTACGGCGCCAGGGGTTGCGTCGCCCCCACAGCGACGTCGCCGGAGGCTGGGCCCTTTATCAGGAGGAGAAGAACTGTGTTTGAGTGCTTTCGTCGTGGGACCCAGGTGTCGTTTCAAAAGTGAATGAGCGTTCATTCTTTGGAGCCTTGAAGACCTGTTCAGTATTTTTAGGAGAGTTAATTACCTTGATGTGTTTTTAATCAGTTGCTCACTGTGCAGCAGCCGAATGGGCCAATTGACGTGCACATGTTTGATCGACTGCTTGAGTATTTTCAGGGCTTTGGGTATATGAGATGTATGATTACGTCATCGCAATGCTATGGGCATTCCTGGTGACTCTTGGTATGTCGTGTCAAGCACTGCTGCTGCTAATGGGGAATGAGAAATCGCCAGTGCGTGATTTCGACGGCACATGGTCTATTTGTTCGTACTTCGGTATGACATTTGACTGTGCCCGTGGCTTACTACACCTTGTGCATAGTACGCATTCCCAATTACAGCGTTATTGCAAAAGGTGGAAGGGGAGCTTTCCACTTGAAATCTGGAATATGTTTCAGGCATCATTCGACAAAGCACATAGATTGCATGCGACTGAAGCTTCACAGCCAGGCTCGCCAGCTATGCCTTGCACCTACAGTGTGGCTGCAACGTGCAAATTGGCGAATACAATATTTTGAATTGTCAGGCTTAGCGTCAAATGAGCGCTAAGCTCAGGCACCCCCCTTCCCCCGCACCCCACTCACCCTCGGCGTCAATCCCTATTTCTATGCCAGGATGACTCAGCAACATTACCTAACCGTCCAATGCAGTTTCAACAAATACACAACAACAAAAACCACAGTTTGCCAATTGCAGGGGACTGAAAAAAGGAGATGCTCAAAGCAACGACAGGCGATGAGAGCAGCCCCAGGTTGCAGTCCAATCCATTTCAAGGACTTCCTCGAAAGTTGAATACTTGAAGGAGGCTTGTGAAAATTTATGAGCTGTCCGCCGTTGATTAGCTGCGCTTTGTCCAACTTCCCACTTACCCTGATTTTCGGGCAATTACGTAATCTCTTGCGTCCATGGCCCGGACGCCTTCGCCCCTTAGCGTCCATTTGACGCTGAGCGCACCAAACTCAAAGTACTGCCCTCCCATATTTCTCGAACCATGGACGCAAGGGCTTTTACCCCCAGAAGAAAGGACAATGGAGCATGACACGCTGCGCAGACAGGAATAAGGCTGGGAGCGCTTTGCGAGAGCTCCAGCGACACAGTTTGGCAGAGGCAGCGGAGACTTCCAGTCGTCTTATGGGTGCAGCGTGGGCTCCCAGCGAGCCTGCGGTTTGCGGCGAGCCCAGATCCTCTTGAAGCCAGAGAGGGCATTGTTTTATTGACTGCTGCAGATGCTTTTTGGCAACGTTACCTTGATTGTTGTATCTCCACAAGCAGAGGCCAAATGTTGCGTTATGATTTAGAAAGGTACACCGTAATATAATATACACTTCCGTATTGCCATGTAAAGTTTGTTTTTTATGTGGGATAATAATAAAAATAAGGGTCTGTCCAAAACGTGGAGAAAAGATCGCAACGCTGATATTTCAAAATGCGGGACGGTTGATATACTACGGTAATATACTGTGATAGGCTGGGGGATCAGAGCCAAAGCAAAGGAGTTTACAGCAACGGCGCATGAGCATAGTGCTCCCCTCACCTGTGCCCGAACTGCTCACCCCAAGTACGATAGAGGGCATCCCCGATCTGTAACATGGCTCGGCCATCCGTGCCCCAATCACCAGCAACACGAATGGCGAAACCGCTCATCTTCTCTAAGTGCTGGCAACTTCCTTCTCCCCTGCCGCCGCTGTCGCCTCGTCCACACCCAGGAGGGTAGGGGCCAGCCAAGCAGCGAAACTGAATCAAGGCGGGTGGATTGGGACTTACTCATAGCCACATTGTGACTGGAGTGCGGAGACAATCGGAGCTCGAAAGCTCGAGTCCAGCAGGTCCGGTGCCAACCGAGTTACAAACAACAGCCTGTCCAGTTCCCAATAAATAGGCTGGACGCTTGTACCAACATTGTTTCCAGCACTGCAGCCACGTTAGGCATATGATCAGTACCGTCAAATTCTCGGTGCTCAACCCGGCGTAATGCCTCTCCTAAGGGAGTATCGACCTGATAGGTCCAAGAAAATAAATGTGCCCCGCTCAACTTAATGGGCCAACATTCCCAACAGAAACTTCACACCACATCGCTGCAGTCAACCTCATCGCAAATTGACGTGGCAGCACTTCTCGCTGAGTTGACAGGTTCCGATGCGTTTTGCCAAAACGTCACTTTGCGAACCGTCACTGAACCCCAGTCACCCGCTTCCAACAAAGTTCGCCCTCCGCGCCGCATTTATGGATGCCCTGAGCCAGTGGAAGGGTTGGTGGCCAACCAGGCGAAGGCCCGCACGGCTCGAAGATGGGGATGCCTCGCGGGGTGCCGATGGGCGTGGTGAGTCGGCCCTTTCGGCAGTGCAGCAGAAAGCACTCCGTCCCATGGCTCCCTCGCCACGCCATCCATGCTTTGCGTACCCTAGGACACTATCCATGCAGCCGCCGCCACCCCCTTCACGGGGCAGGCCAACAGTGCCAGCCCTGGGTCACTGGGCTCAGCGCACCGGGCTCGTGCTTGCCGCGGAAAGATTCCGATGGGGCAAACGGTCACTGGAGCGACGCGGCAACGCCGGCCAGCTGCCTCACCGCGTGGCTTGGTGCCCGCCGGGGATCCATCAACCGCTGTGCGTCCTTTGAGTGTCTGAGACGGTGCTGTGTCAGTTTTCAGTTGTGTCGCACGCGCTTTGCCCCCTGAGCCTGTTTTCGAAGTGCTGTTTGCCGAATGCTTCCGTGGCAGATGCGTGGCCGCGTCTGCCCACCTGGTGTTGCTGCGATGCTGTGCGTGATGGCGCATCTCGCCTTCGAGTTCACGCAAGCGGGAGCCAAAGGAGGCGGCGGTGGGGGCGTTGGTGGAGGCGGCGGTGGGGGTGGGGGTGGAGCACCTGGCACAGGATCGCTGGGCGCCGGGGGTCATGGTGATAGTGACCCCACTCTTACTGCCATGTAGGTTAACTTGCAGCAATCCACGGTGAGAGATGTACCTTCCTCGGGAATGAGTCATGACACTGTGGCGTTGCGGCTCGGCACCGTTGGGGCTCTCTGCCAAGCCTCCATGATGGGGGCACCAACATATCCTCCTCAGCCGTCTATTTCTGACTGTGGTTCTGTCGACTGTGATTTTCTTTTTGTTGCCTGTGTCGGTTGTGTCTGTCTGTGTCCAGTCACCACCATGCACCACCATTGCCAGACGGAAACTCGCAGCCTGGAAGCTGTGGGGGAAGGCGAAGCGCAGTGGCCACTGTTTCGTGTAGGGCGGGTTGCAGACCTGTTGACATGGCTTCACATATTTCTAATTGCGTATGGGTGCACAGTTTTCCGAAATGCTAGAATGCTGGTAAATGTAAAGTACACATTAAAGTAAAGTACAATAATGCTAAATGCAGCAAACGGCGATAAATATTTCATTGTGGTTCTAATGTCAATAATGAAACACCATTTCAGTTTACTTGGTTTATCTAACTTAATTTAAATGATCTTGAAGTTCTGCCTAATTTAAATGATCTTGAAATCCAAAGGAACAAGCCAGGGAAATTGCCTACATTTAATGTGTTTGCATATAACCAAATTGGCTATGTGCATCCAATTCAATCTCAGAGGGAAATTGTCCACGATCCTGAATTCGAAGACAATTCGTGATTGCAGTTAAATCAGTAAGCAATAAATAATCTATTTAGAAATACTCAGTGAACGTAATTGCGTTTGCGCCCATTGGAATTCTCATTGATACAAATTTCTTATGTCACTCATACGCTCCCACTGTTTCTTAAAACATGCGCGTATACACATATTTATCTGGACTATTTGAACGTAACCACATTACACATGCGTGCGTGTAAGTCAGATGCCTATTTGTGTACAGTATCTACACACCCAATAGGCACGTTGTGGATGGCAAAGATGTTAAAGGACTCGTTTTAATGTAATCAAATGGATGCAAACGCAATTGCGAGTGTCTTATCTTTGGAACACAGCTCGTGGGTGTGGGCAGCTCACGACATCCCTTAGGTCACACAGGATCATTGCCCTCTCATGACTAGCCAATCGAGCTAACCGAATGTATGCAAATGATTTGGCATCCCGGAAAAGAGGCCCAATCTCCTGCGATATTGCACGGTGACGCCGCAGCTTCCTGCGACGTCCAGGGAGGGTTTGCAGGGGATAGGCGTTTTCTTTTCGGCGTAAACACTTTTTTATTTACGGATATTTACGCATGAATAAGGCTTTTACGCTTTTGCGCGTGAATAGCAGTAAAAATGAGCCCTGTGTATTTGAAGTCAGTACAAACCAACTCAGGGATTCCAGGGGGTTGCATATATACGCGCTGGAATGTGCGGAAACGGCTGTTTTGACGGCGGTGCTGTTGCCCTTTGCCTAAGGCGAGGCGGACGCTGTTCTGGCAGTGCTCGAAGGGCCGAAGGGCTGATCGTTGATTGGGACACCATCTAGTAATCTGGGCCTGTCAACGAGGTCAAATATGTGCAGGCATGGCCATAAAATGGCGTTTCTCTTTTTACGCATTTTCGCACTTCGAAACGTAAACGCAAAAATGCAGCTGCAAATTTAAAGACCAAGTATGGCAAGGGCGATGGGGCCCCAGAAGCTTTGGCGGGATTTGCTGCGTTGGCAGGGCTTCCGTTTCCCATAGCCACCCCACACGTCAGAGCGCTGTGACACCCCAGCACCCTGCGGCACGGGGATCAATCCCAATATTGAGAGACGCCGGAAGTGGTTGGGCCTCTAGCCGCATACCATAGCGCCTGACATGCACAACTTGTTATTTTAAAGAGCTTTGGGAGTAACTGTTACTTTTGGTTTTGGCATCTGTTGCCTTTTCGCGTCTGCTATGTGTTGTACATGGTGGAGTGAGAGACTGAAGGACAGGTCGCAATTGCCGTCCTTCGCCCCACGTCCTAGGCGTCAGCCCCTCAGACCTGCCTCTCTGATTCCGAGGGCATCCCCCACGGATGCTGGTTTGCGACGAGTTGCGGAGATGGCCAAAAACCGGCTGCTGCTGACCAACGGAGGCAAGCAACTTGGAGGCGGAGTTCCAGACGAAGTGCCCCCATCGGGAAGGTAAATTGAGATAATGAGATGCTGGTTTCACTGTTATAAATCTAAAGTTGTTCCTAGAAGCATGTGTTCCTTGATTGTTTGAATAAGAACAAGATAATAAAGACGGCATTGCGAAATGGACTAGACAGACATCTTCCTTTGGTGATTCCATTTCTGAGGCGGGGCCACACTTCATAATACATGTCTACAAAGTTGGGATTTACGTAGATGTTTAGTACTTTCTAAAGCGTGTATTAGCACTCAGCATCTCTAGAAAGAAATTATCTTGCGGACACCAATGTGTATCGTTAGACATAAATGTAATGCTCACATTGACATGAAGCCGCTCTATGAGATTTATGACGGAAGTTTCATACAGCCTCTGCTCCGAAGTCATGTGTGTCATCTAATTCGTGCAAAATTAGGATAAAACATGAGATTCGGAAAATTTGACCATTAATTCGATATGTCAAGAGTGGCTGAAATAGCCTGTTGCATTTTGACGGGACTTGGGGCGGGGTATGGTGAGCTCGTTTTCCCTTCAATACAGCTGGATCAAGCTGAGCAGCGGCTGAGGCGGATGTACAACCTGACTGTTTGATATCCACCAAAGATGCGGCTTGATTCCAAACAGAAATTATTGGAAACCGTGTGAGAGTTCACCGCAGAATTGTGGGTGTCGAAAAGATCTGTGGAAATGATGTTCGAACAACAGTTGCTCAAATGTTGTTCGATTCGAAGGTTGTGCGACGGTTGTGGCTTAAGGCAAAGAGACACCTTGGTCATTGCAGAGCCGTCGACTTGGCAGACGCGGCAAGGCTTGGGAGGCGCGTGCGCTGTTGTTAGCAAAATAATCGGACTTTGCTGAGGCGATCAATAAAAGCACGGATCTTGGAAATACGATCGAGCTTGGTGAAAGAAATCACTCACGCAAATTAAGGCGTTGATGGTGAAAATCTTGAAAGGTTGTGTTGGTGTGTATTTATTGTCTACAGTAAGGTACTCTCCACTTTGGGGGGAATAGGTGGATTATACAAGGCTCAGGCGGGCACAGTAATGCGAAAAATCGGAGCCCAGAATGAAATGGAGATTGTCGCTTTGACAATGCTGTGAGTTCCTTGCTGTTTCGGTGATGGCTAATAGAGCCAAGACCCAAATCCACATGAAATCCAAATTCTCTAACAGATTTACTGCTTATGTTGCTCTTGAAAACCTATGGTAAGGTTGCAGAATTGGCACAAATTTGGGACTGGTGTAATCTGCCATAATTTACATGTTATAAGGCAAAAAAATATTGGAAATTGGCACTGTTAATTGCAAAACTTCGCATCGATGTCATGGTTTATGCAATTCGAGACAGGTACACTGGGACGTATGAAGAGCGCGGTGAACAGAAGTCCGTTTGCTACAATATCAAATTCTCCAGGGATGGATCAGTGACAGGGACATGCTATAAAGATGACGGCATATTCAGCGTGAGTGGACTTTTTACAATTGTACTCATGCGCAATCATGACTGTTCAATTTGTTCGTTTAATTGATACTACTTACTGAGACATGGATTTGAGAACCTCAGTAGCATGGCATCTTATATTTATGTATCCATGGAGTGACAACAAAAAATTTAACTGAACATCAGGCCGATTGATGCACCCAATAGTCCCAACTATATGTGGTTGAAATAGTTGCACAATTACCACTGATGTCGGCAAGGATTGTGATACAATATCATCGGTACTCGTAGAAGTTGATCGCTTCCCAGGATTTGCTCTTGGATTTGCCTCAGGCCCAAACATATGGGAGGGTCTTTAGCATGTGCAATCTTGTATATGACCTTCTTGGGTTTTGGCGCCCTCCCATTTCAGCCCCTGCATGTCGTCGGTGCATTTATGTTGATGACAACATTGGAGTCCTTCATTGGAGTATGTGAGTGTCGCGGTAACTGCTAGAAATACCATTATTGGATATGTACCAAAGAGGGGCTCTTTCGTAGTTTGAATACACACTATGTTCATTGTGGCCATCGCGCCCTTGTGGTGCCTGTTGTGCTGAGAGTCCGGGAATCTGGAAGTGAAATGTAGATCTTGGTACTTAGTGGATTCCAACGGTACCAGCGGTTCCCAAAGATCCTAGCAGATCCCAACGGTCACCCCTCTTTCTTTGTTCCCCTATTGCAGCAAAACCGCTTCAGTGCGCTTTGGGGCACGCAGAGGAGCCTAGCAGAAGTCAATGGAGCACAAAGAAGTCTAACGGAGTTCCATAGATCGTAATGGAGCCTAGTGGCGTTTTCCTTCCCGTTTTCCCTCTGACAAACTTCTTGTGCATGCGTAAATAGACGAATATTATTGGGCTTCATAAAAAATATAGCTATATACAGTTTATGTGCAAATGCGCATAAAAATGGGCCCTGCAGACATATAGTCTGAACTGCCCTTGTCAATCAGTGGTTAGCCATTGCCCTCGCTTGCGGTGCAGTCCAACGGAGTGTTCAGGACGTCCTCCAAGCACTTTGCGGGCATGAAAGGCCTATAGGCCATACTATGGCGTAGTCGCACACGGTGGCGAGGAGTCCCAATGCTGTCCCCTGGCTGGCAAAAGCGCCTTTGTTGTGATAGTATGCACCAGCGAAGTCCCTCCACTGGTAGGGGAGGTGTTTGTGCCCATCCAAAACATGCACGAGACGGCATACTGATCATTGCCTATGACTTCATAATGAAAGATGCGTGTGTATATGCGACATAAAGCGCAATTGAAAAATGGTTTCACATAGAGCATCATATGGAAAACTGATGTCATGAACGTAAAAAAATCCAATCTACTATAGTAAGATGTGCGCAAGGGCACCATGGGGATTCTTCAAGTGCTTAATGGAGTCTAGAAGATTCTCAAGGAGTCCGACGGAGCCCCATAATGTCCACCGAAGCCGAGTGGAGCCATATGAATCGAAAAAAATCCAGGGGGAGGTTTTCGAAGACTTTTGAATCTTTACAACAGCCTAAACATTAGGTTTGGGCCTGCAAACGTCCACGTTTAATCCCCTAGTGTATGTTCTCGCTCTTCACTGTGGAATTTTTGTGTGATTTTTCTTATCAGGTAGGCTTCATATCATAAATCTACAGAATTTGATCAGCCCCACACTCTTTTAATTAGGGACCTGGTGTCCTTTGTATGGAATATTGCCCACGATATGATGTTTTCTTTGATTTTAAAATGCAGTAAGTCCCACCCCTCCCCACTGCCCCACGCCCCCTCTCTTAATATTAATCTTTACATCGATGCCAGGATGACTGAGCAGCATAGCCTATTGGCACGGCGCATGACGTTGTATTCAACGAAGAGCATCGGCCAAATTTGCAGTTTTGAAAACTAGGCTGCTTCAAATGATGTTATGCAGTGGTGGAAGCCCCAAACTCTGTAAATTGATACACTGTTTGGCCATTTGTGACGACGTTACGATTCGAACACTTTTTCCAACATGTCTTGATTTGTTTGTCCCTGAACTGTAGCGTATTTGGGCTTCTCATTGTCTTATATTGATTTATTAGCAATCTTGTGTGTTCCTGACGTCACAAGATATCATCTCACCTCTTAGCGTCAATTTCATGCTTAACGTACCAAAATCAATAATAGTGTATCACCTTAGAGCTTTCTGTCAATATCGGCAAAAAAGGTAATTCATCAATATGAATTTCCCTGCACAAGTTGCTCGGAAAGGAAAGTACTCTGAGCCTCAAAACGTGCATTCAGGTATGTACGCGTTGCTCCCAATGTGCAGTGCCGATCTGGGCATATATAAGAAACATGTTGCTCCTCGGAATCATTCGATCTCAATGTTCTCAAGAGGTGTTGTGCATCTAGAGATGGCAGCCACATGTTCGGTGCAGCCTTAAACTCAAAAATATGTGAAGGGAAGAGTGAGCAGGTTGGCTTGGAACGCTGTGGCTGCATACGGCTATGTGCGTGCTGATCTAGACAGTACATTACCGAACTTGTACGCGCGATCTGTTGAATCAAGGGGTTGGAGTTTGGAAGCTGAAGATGCAAGCATTCAAGTGATGATCTGCTGCAGTATTTTATCATCACAACACTTCGAGCTTCAATCCTTTCGTCCTTGACTTCGGTGCGTGATTGCCAATAGTTTTCGGAGTCCAGTTCCGCCTGGTGGGAAAGTATATGCCGCTGTCTTAGGGTCGAAAATTTGCAAGCAATGGCCCCACGATCGTGTTTACTTACGTGATTGCAACTCGAATTGCTAGAAACTAAAATATGGCCTTTGTTGTGCTCCTGAAGGGTGCTTGGGCTTGTTGTTGAGATCCATGGAGTATGCGCCAGGGCAGCCAAACGGCGTGGCAAGCTTGCTGCATGGCAAAACTGAAAACATTTTGCTGCATGGCAAAACTGAAAACCTTAAGCAAACTATGTTGAAATAAATTTCATCTTCTGCTAATTTGAGGTTCAGATTATTACCACTTTCACACAATACCCTTTACAGTAGCAGAAAAAATGACCATATCCCACTTTTTGCGAACACATATGCATGCATTTCATCAGTGTTTTGCATGCTAAAAACACGTAAATAACCCAATCCGTAAGTTTTGTATACGATTGAACACGTGTTTTTGGCCCTTTTTCTTAGAACTGTTCTATATAGCCGATTCAAGTTCAACTGGGAGGTCAGGAAGGGTTGAACAGCTAGCGACGCCCTTTGTTTCAGGGCACAAGTGCAGGGATTTCGATATTAGATGGGATATAGCCACACTATGGGGCGCAGCCTGGTCCACTAGCCAACTTCAGCTCAGCTCTGCTCGTTAATCAGATTTCTGGTACTTGAAATATCACCTATATCTAACAACAACAAGCACAGGTGGAGGGGGCTTACGACTCGAAGGCAGGCATCTACAATTGGGGAGAGGCAATAGCAGAAGCAAGCTGCATTTCCATGAGCCATGATGCATCGAAGTACAGCGACTACATTCTTGACAGTAAGATCTGATTTCCATCCATCCATTAGCTCGTAACACGTCTATAGAGTCGTTTTGGAGTTCCTCATTCATTTGCAAGAATATTCTTGATGCCAAATATTGGGTTCATGTGGCAGCAATGGTGCACGTATGCCGCTGAACAAGACAGCGATGATTCTCAATCGATGTGCTCTGCGACTGACTGATTTTCTGAGAACAACCCATCGGATAGCCCCTCTCCCGTTTGAGCCTGGTCCTGGTTCTCTGTGGCAGGTCGACTGCTCCATGTGGAGGTCTTGATATCGTACAATGGAACACTCACGACGGAGGACCAGTCAAAGCGCCCGGCGGGGTTCACTGGAACATATGTTGCATCAACAAACATACAAGGTATTTGCTTGCAAGTGCCGCACCGACACACTGCGGCCAAATAGTGTCCATGGCCTATTTCCGTCCACTGATGCCAGCATGTCACCAGTAGAAAATAGCCGGTTGGCGATGCCGACTGCGATGCAATTTGACACAAATTAATGCCATCGCAGCCCCTTTTACACCATCGCAACAGCTGTGACGGCACCACGTTGTGTCAAAATGGCATCACAGCTGGCATCGCAAACATGACATTTTATACTAGTGTGCCCCTCCATCTAGTTTACTTCAACGCTGTGCTCAATTTTTGGTACATTGTGAGTGCTGTGTTGTACTCCTGTTGCACAGGGGCCTTGGCGATCTCCAAGATTTCAGGACAAAACCATCGCTTAAACGCGGATCGCGATCGGTGTTTGAGCGCTTTGGTTGCGGGACGATTTCCATCTGCTTCAGACTCAACATGTGAGGCCAATGCACGCAGGGACTAGCATTCGAAGGAATGTAACAAAGAATTTACTCCATTTTCGACCTTCGGTTCTGGAATATTCACTAGCGCACGTCGCAGAAGAGAAATATTTCACTTGGTGGGAGAAGCATCAACGACTCTGGCCCGAGAGGTGACGTTCCAAAGAGTAAATGAACATTCATTCCTTGTAACTTTGTAGACCGGTTTAACATTTTCGGACGTGCAAATGGCTTTCCTTGATTTAAATCAGCTGGACAATGCGCATCCGTGGGTTGGAGGACATTATTTGCACATACTGATCGAATACTTGACTAGTTCAAGGGTTTCCAGTATCTGACATGTATGGCTATGTCGCCGCAATGCTCTTGGAACTCCTGGAGACTCTCCATAAGCGAGCACGTTGCCAAATTGTGCACAGGACCCGTTGAAACCATAAAAGATTGTGTTTGGATGATTCCAGGTGCTATGACCGAGCGATATTCCGATACGATAGTTAGTCTTTGCAAATCGTTCATATCCCTTTTCCTCGTCTTTCATGTCGCCGGACGTTTGCCGATTGTTTTTGGAATCCAGTTCCGCCTAGTCAGAAAGTACATTTTCTCGATCGTGACAAAGGGAACAAACAACTGACATGCACGTGCTTCTGAGGGCCTCCGACCTTCCGACACATGTTTAACTGTTTGCATCAAGATGGGCCCAGCTGCAAATATATTCAACATTTATTGTGCAAACAGCGTGCTGGAAGCAAATCTCAAACCAAATTTCAGGGCTGAAATCTGGTTTTAAATGTATTTGGCACGTGCAATAGAAAAGAGTCGGACATACACTTCACATTCAATATTCAATTTAACGTACATTCCTTGCACGAAAGATGTGTTGATTTATCAATAATGAGGATTAGAGCGCGGGTGAAGGCCATTGCTGTGGAGACTGTAATATTATGCTTGTGCAAAAAAATGGATTCAAGAAGGAACAAGCACCAGAATTCTTCAGAATTGTTGCACAACAAAACAATGGAAAATATTGCAGCCCATTGGCAGCTGCTGGTTTCCAGCGGCTTTGGCGTCGCCCTGCCCTATAGCACAGCCGTTGGAGGTTGGCTGCCTCTCCACCTCGGATGGTGGGTGTAATCCGGGCAGTCGATTCGGCGGTCCAGCGGTGGGCCCAATGCTCGATGGGGATCGATTCCCTGTTGGCGAGAGGTGGCGGCGCAGCGAGGCAGTGGTTTGCTGTCTTGCGGTAGGCCAGAGTGTGGGCCAGAATAGTGTTACATGATTCACAGTATGTGCGCTCACATATCCGCATGCGCGATGCCCAGTTGCAGGTCCATCGCTGGCACATCAAGACAAGACAACACACGTGCGCATCCAAGCACATCGTCACCGTCCACCGTTCAACTACGATCGAGCAATTGTCCTCTAATTCCAAGCATCTAACACCCGACCCCCTGCCCCTCAGTACTACAACTTCATGAGGCCATAACTTTGCCGTTTCTTAACAGAATTGGGCGTTTAAAGGCGCGTTGGAACCAAGAAGCTCTGAATAACACCCCCAAAGTTCATTTTACGAAGATTATTTATTTCTACTCCAGAGAATGTCAATTAAACCTAAACCCCAAGTAGCCATGACACAGAAAAAGGTTTTGCTCAGAACGGGCTAACATCAGAAGCACGGATGCTGGGTGTTCTTGTGAGGGGTGCTAGGGAGGACGGAGTCCTATTGTCATGAGCAACGCATCTAATAATTTCAAGACGAACAAGGCTGTCACCCCCAGGGCATGGTCGGTGCAAATTTCAGATGTGGTGCAGTTCCTTCTGCCATGATGTTAGCCCAAGCCTTGCAACCCAGGAATTCTGCTAGTGGTTATTGTTCATCGAGCCCCACAAGGCAATGTTCGAATGAAGGTGGCTTTTAAAGTTTTGGCCCACAGCTTGTCCGAGATGTATTTTGGCCAAATTTTTGAAACACGGAAACTTGAGACTTTGCATGCCATCCATGCGTCGTACTTCGTTGGGAACGGCACACAAATGTTCCAATTTGAGTCAATGTACTGCTGCGACTTTCAGTTTTTTACTACCAATGTATTGGTGCACCGCGAAGGATGCATCGGAGCATGGCAAGGTGGCAAGCTGCGAATTGCATAGTGTGCAGCTATTGCTCAGCTTCATAGGCAGCATGGCAGCTACTGGCAACCGCCGTGCAGCTGTGACAATTACAACCGTAGGCAATCGAACTCAAAATCGGAAGCAGCGATCCACATTGGGAGCAGTCAGGGCTGTCTTGCCGCACATTTTCCAAAATTGGTAATGTTTCAAATTTTTGGGCCTATCAAATTGCCCGAATCAGAGTCCCTTTCGGAGTATCGATTCAGTCATTTGAAGTTTAATTCGGACGCAAATCGTCAACTTGGACACAATAGTAAAAAGAAGTGACAGGCAGTAACAACCTTTGTGGCCACCACTTCTTCAACACATATATGTGTATATACAATCATCGCTTCGTAACAGATAGCTGTACTGGACCACGTTCAGTTCGCAGAACGCTCAGCTGGGAGATTCCCCGCACCCTGATGTAAGTCCCCTGAACATTTCGCCGCAGCCCCCGTCCGCAGCAAACCACATGGTCAGCCATGAGTAGCAGCTGCGCCGCATGTCACCCGCCTCATGAAAAGTTCAGCCTCAGCGCCCATTTATCGGTGGCCGGTTGCCAACCAGTCTTGGCCCTGCACGGCTCGAAGCTGGAGACGCCCCGCGTGTGCAGATGGCCACGGTGAGCCCCTCCGCGCGTGTCACAGAAGGGCTTGTTTCCTGTGGGGCCCCGGACACATCACCTGTTCGCCATTCCCCGCGGCCCCCGTTGCATTATCCTTGCCGCTGCTGGCAACCCGTTGGGCGAGCAGGCCAACTGTGCCGGCCCTGGCTCAGTGGGCTCCGCACACCGGGCACGCGTGCGCCGCAGAATTAATTTGACGGGGTGAAATGCCGCCGAAGAGATGCGGAAAGGAGGGTTGCCACGGCGCGTGGCTGGGCGCCCGCCAGGAATGCATCAACAGTTGGGCGTCCTGGCTGCTGCGTCCTTTAAGTGCCTGGGCCGCTGCCCGCTCAGCTGCCACCTGCTCGGCTTGCCCACCGCCTCCTCGGCCAGTTGTTGAAGTACTGTCTGTCAAGCGCTCCCTGGGGCAGATGCGTGGCCACGTCGGCCAGCCAGGTTCCACCGCGCTGCTGTGCGTAATGGCGCTCCTCGCCTGCAAGTTCCTGCCAGCGGGCGCCAAAGGAGGAGGCGGGGGAGGCGGAGGGGGCGGCGGCGGCAGTGGCGGTGGCGGTTTTGGGGGCGCGGGGGCATCTGCCACCGGCGGCGATGGTGGCGGGAGCACCACCGGTGCTTACATGTAGGTTATCATGCGGATGGGTATGGCGAGAGAGGTGCTTTCCAGGCCATGAGTAATGGTACTGTGACTGGGGCGGCTCCGTGGGCTTTGACTACAATGCATGGGCGATGACGGCATCAACAACGCCTCTCTTGGCCCCGACTGACTGTGATCCGTCCGGCTTGTTTGTTGCTTGGGTCAGTTATGCTACACTGTGTCCAGTCACCCACCATGGCCGACGTTGGGGCCCGCAACTCGCAGGTGGGATTATGTGGGGAAGGCAAAGCGCAGCTGTCTTTTTTTCCAGCACAGCAGGTTGAAGGCGTGAGCCCGAAGTCTTGTTGACCGACATTCCTGTTGACCCGCCGTCGCATATTTGTGATTGTGTATATGTGCACAAGTGTTCAAAAGTGCTAAAATGCGGCGAAATCTGCGTGCTTTTTCAAGCAAATGATTATCAATACTGTAAACACAGCAAACAGCGATGAAAATTCCAATAATTATTTCAGTTTGGCTGTTTATTTCAATAATGACATGCAGTAGTGAAATATTTGATACATCTAATTACATCAGACGGATAGAATGTCACACGGTGTAAAATAGTGAAGTTTGCAGCATTGAATGTTGTCGCATTAAGCTAACTGGTTTGTTTCCTCCGGCCGGAATTACATGTCGTCTTGTGTTTGAAACGACGCCTTTGTCACATGCACTTGCCATTTTTGCTCAACGCGAGCATTGTGGCCAGAGGAGTATTCATGATTTTGATGAATACACACATATTTTGTAACGGTCAGAGATATACAGCACAAACGGCAGTGCTTGGAGCACGGATGACTTGGGACGAGAAATTAAGAATCTTTAAAGTCCCGCTCGAGCTTCCCCAAAACGGCCCCTGACCGGTTCGCCTTGTGTGCGACAATCCGCAGCGCAAAGTGCATGTTGGACAACGCCTTCCCGTATCCAAACAATTGGTAACATAATAAGTCAATTGCAATTGAAAATAACCAAACAGGTCAAGTTGATGTCTTGTCTCGTAGCCGCTGACACTGTGTCCTGTATCTGTACAGAGCATTGGGAGTAGTGCTTGCTGTTCCTGTTAGCATCTGCATCTACGGTGTCTGTCATACGTGTTGGCGCCGGAGAGGGAAGAACACATCTAGAGATCAGAATCTCAAACCTGCCTCTCTGAATGTGAGACGCTCTCCCACGGATACTGGTCTGCAACGAGTTGCGGAGATGGCCAAAAATCGGCTGATGCTGATCAACGGGGACAAGCAACTTGGTGGCGGCGTTGCGGACAAGGTGCCCCCATCGGGAAGGTGAATTGGAACAACCTGTTGCTGTTTTCGCCATTTCAAAGTTGAAATCGTTATTAGAACTGGTTGTTCCTTCATTGCTGGAATAATCTCATGAACATGATCGTAGACATGGCGTCTACAAAATGGATCAGACACGCATCTAGAGATTTTGATACCATCCATGAAACAGCGAAGCACTTCACAACATAGACTTAGAATAAGGGGATTGATAGCAACGACTTAAATTTACAAAGCTGGCATTGATGCTCACCGGCATTGACAAAAAAGAATCCTTGCTAACACCAAATGTGCCATTGGATATTTTACGCACCGCAGAATGCAACACCTTCACGTCTTGAAGAATTCCTATAATTCTGAGACATTTCATGCAGGTCAACATTAAAACTAGCCAGGCTTGGTTTTTACGCCGTAAAAACTGACTGTATTACCTTTGTTGCGCGTAAGAATAGTTTTTACGTTTTTACACGTAAAAATATTTTTACGTTTTTACGCGCAAAAGTGCGCAAAATACGTAAATACAACGTAAAACTTGCCCGGTTGTACGTAAGGTCAGTACATGCAGACTTATGGAGTCCAAAGTGTGGCAACTAGACGCCTTGGAAAGGGCAGAAAACGAGTTTATGTTAAACGCGATTATCGCCCTTGCCAAAGGCGACGTGAACATTGTGTTGCGGATGCTGGAGATGGCGGAGGACTGGTCATTGTACGCAACTTTCATCGTGTAACATGGGTGTCCCAGACAGCCGCAAAAACGCAAAAATAGTCGTAAACATGTAAAAATAAAAACGTAAACGTAAACGTAAAAACCAAGCCTGAAAGTAGCCATGTTTGTGACAAAAACTGAGGAGTTGCCAATATACAGCGCCTGGCATTGCTCCAAATACGGTCAGATTTGACGCTGGCGACGACGGCATTGAGTGTGAAACTCACGTTCTGCAATGAAGCGTGACTTGCTTGGCTCGCAATGCAATGCATGCGAGGTTAGCAAGCTACGTTGGCAGTTAATCAAATTCTTGCTCAGTGTTTACGACTGATAGCCGTGCAACAGCAACGTGATAGGCGCTGCTCCCATCGCAACCTCGCAGCTACTGACCGATCGGAACCGCCCTCCCCAGTGTCCTTTCGGCGCCCTTGCCCCGCCCGCTCCCTCCGCTTGGGTCCCATGGGACACGCACAACAGGTGACTATGGACAGCCCAGCTCGAGACAAAACTTGATCAGCAGTTTGCTTTCCCAACCAAAATAGGTTGGGCATGACGAGGGCTCACCAAGAACAAATAGAGGTCTGTCCAGTTATTGCGGGGAAAAAAACGTATGCTGAAATTCAAACTGGAAAGGCAGAATACAATACGGTATATATGTTCTACTTTACAGACAGGAATAGAGGATGGCATGTAGAAATGCCAAAATTTGACATCATGGACCATAAATGATGTTTACGGATGTGCGACAGGTATGCTGGGATGTATGAAGAGCTCGGTAAATACAAGTCCGTTTCCTATCATCTGAGCTTCTCCAAGGACGGAGCGGTGACGGGGACATGCGATGACGGTGACGGCACTTTCAGTGTGAGCTTCTTTTGGACAACTTGCCCTCATGTACTGTGAATTAGTGCATCTAACTAAAATGTTCGCAAAAATGGACATAATGGCTGAAAAAGTATGCTAAAATACTGCGAAATGAAACAAAATTACGGAATTGAGATACAAATTGTTGATCTGACACGACTGGGTGCAGGAGAGTGGCAGTTCGGATGACATTGCTCTTGCTCAGCAGCTTGTATGTTAAGCAACCTCACCGACATGGTATTCTGTGCTATGTATGCATATGGAGACAGCAACATAATTCTTCCTTCGGGAATTAAATGTCCGATTTTGTTTGCGAGTGTACTCGCATCACGCACCTGCTAATTTTCCCCGAAAATAGAATATTCTCTAAAAAGTGAATGTACTGAATGTCTTAAAATTTTATAGCGTACGGTGAGGTACAGCAGATTTGGCAGAAACCCGAATTTCACCACTGTGGACCAGAACTTGAACCATCAGCGCTCACCGACCAGGCAAAAACCCACAAAACAGCGGTGCCCCCTCCCAGGGAATCCGCGATGCCAAAATTGTGGTGCTGCCAATGCTGCTCGTGCGCTAGCCCTGCAATCAGCGTGGATCGCGCTGGGCGCCGCAAGAAATGGCGGTTGTGCGTTCCGGCCATCACCAAATACTGAAGATCTGGGGCGTCCTTTGCAGAGGGTGCTCCGACATATTAGGGATCCTCCATCGCCAGGAGGTCGCCTCCCACCCACACACGCTACAAATTACTGAACCATCATAGATGGTATCGATGAATTATGTGATACCTCCAGTCCTCCAATGACCACCGATAGTAGCAGAAGTACATTGCTTCCCACAATGGCTCCAGGGATTGCCGCGGTCCCAGGCAGATGTGAGAGCCACCGACAGTGAGATAGGCTAAGAATGGCCGCCTTGGGGATTGGCGCTTTCCAGCGGTTCTCCAGCGCATCTATGCTTCTGACAACTTGCACTTCTCCGCTGGGGTATGCGGGGCAGCTGCCACTATCAGGTGTACATTCATAGGACATGTACCGAGTCAGAGGCAGTGCTTTTTGGACTCAGCGTCGATGCTTGAGAATATCAATTTGCCGCCTACAATTTGCGGCTCCAAGGGCAGCCCTCTGAGCACTGGTACGCGCATATGTGTACGGCACGCCTTTCCCATCATGCACCGCTGATCTGGGTATACCTCAGCAAGATGTTAATCCCTCTAGGTGATTCGTTTCCAACGTGGTGCGCATCTCAAGATACTTTGTTGACAGGCACATGATATCCACAGCCTTACACTCAAGTACGTGTGTAATTACACACGTACTTGTGTGTGCCTTATAAGGCACAGCGATAAAGTGGGTCACAGGGAAACATGTAGCTGTATTAGATCTTGTGCGCGCTGTTCCAGAGAGCGCTTTGCCAAACTTGAGCACAAGATCTGTTAGATCTGTAAGGAGCCCGGGCGTGGGGCCTGCAGGCTCGCGTAGCCGAGCGATACTCTGCTGCAGTAGTTCACCGACGAAAGTCCTGATCTTCCATATCCTTACCCTTCAATTCACTGCGAGATAGTCGACCATTTTCGGATTCCAGCTCCTCCTGGTGGGGAACTACATGCCCTTGTAGCAGGATTAAAGATTGTGGGTGACGGATCAACAGCTAAATATCTCCGCGCAATCCCAATTTGAATTGCCTATAGCTCAGATATTGCCTTGTTAGGACTCTTGAAAGTGCTCACTGGCTTGTTCTTGAAGGCCGTGGCTCATGCCAGTGCTCTCCGAGCGGAATGGCTAACGTCGATCAAAACTCGTTGAAATAAACGGGATCCTCTGCTAAAAGCGTGACCAAGTTAATGTCCGTTTCATACAATAATCATCATGGTTGTCAATTGGAGTTCATATCAAAGGCAAAAAAGGGAATGCCGATTGCGGTGCCCTATGCCGAAGGCACGCAAGCGCAGGGCTTTCGATAATTGACGCAGTATGGGCACCGGCCTAGGTTGTGCCCTCGGGTGTGTAGCCAGAATCAGGGGAGGTTTTATTCCTTAATCAGATTTTGGTATCGAAGCATCACTTGTCAACGACGAATGCCAACACAGGTGGAGGGTGCCTATGACCCGAAAGCAGCCGTCTACAGATGGGGAGAGGCAGCATCAGGAGCAAGATACATTTCCATGGACAAGGATGCATCTAAGTACAGCGAATACATTCTTTCAAGTAAGATTTGACCAACGCTGGAGACAAATGCTTCTCGGTGCGCCGGATTTGTTTATATGACGGGCTTAATTCATAAGACTGACATTTGCTTTTACGTAATAAGAGGTTTCTTATTCAGCAACTGCCGGAAGAGCATGCCTCCTCTGTAGTGCCAGAGGAACCTATGGGACCGTATGAGATGTTTTAAGGTTTCAATCGCCGCATCTTTGTGTAGATGAATATATACATCATATTCGGAAAGAACACGATCGAAACCTCCAAGTTCATCTAAAAGTTGAATGAAATTGTCCCTCTCTCCGGTATTCATCAAACAAAATGCGCTCAGTTGGGTGCAAAATTAACTATCAGACAACGATCGCTTACCAAGCCATTAGAAGCCCGTTCTGAAGATCCCTGCCTCATTAAGACGTGCGCACCGGCCTTGGAATTGTGAGCTCGGAAATCGCGACCTTGCTGCTCTGCTTGGAGGAAATTACATCACAATGGCGATTTTGGGTGCTTTGAAAAGTCCATGAAAATTTGGGTCTTTTTCAATTGGAGCAGTGGGGAGTCAGAACACTGTCAGTTTTACTTTCACTAGAGATTTGTTGTTTGTCCATGCGTCGCTATAATCACAGGTGCGAATACGCAAAATTCAGGAAAACTCTTGTTTGGGTCGTAATATATAAATAGCGGTGCAAAGATGCATATATACTTGCATGTACATGGTGTTCTGAATGTTCGTGCGCAGCTGAATGGAATTTGTGGACCAAGTATACAGATTCCAAAGGATAAAACAGATCGTGGAAGTAAATGCGCAAGCAACCACGCTTTCACTAGAAGCAGTCTCGTTATTATTCGCAGAAGATTCACGTTCAATACATCCATGAATTCGGAAGGCAAAGGATTGCTTTTGAGTTTTTTATTCATTGCGAGGAAATCTGAATGTGGATTACTGATCCATGCGACGCTAATGGTACAAAAAAGCTGAGGAATGGCGCAGCAGTGCTTCTTCAATCATTGTTGCTGCTGCACTAATCGTTGTGCTCAGGACTAGCGATCGAATTAACTCTCTCCCAGCTTGATCTCGGTTCATGTTTTTATGCTCCAGGTCGGGTGTTCCATGTCGAAGTTTCGATGTCGTACAATGAAAAGGGCACCAAGAAGGATCAATCGAAGAGCCCGGCGCGGCTCACTGGAACGTATTTTGCATCAACGAACGTGCAAGGTATGTATTTATATGTGCCGTACTGGCCCACTCTTTTTCAACAGTCGCCTACTTGCATTCCCCATGCTAGCAAACGTCGCTAGATACATGGCGCGCATCTTGAGCACTGTGTTGCATAACCATTGCGCAGGGTACTTAAATATCTGGAAGAAGTGAGGGCGAGAGGACCCGCATTTGATGGCTTTAATCGCGGGGCGACTTCAATCTGACACCATGTGAGGGTATATACGGAGGGCCGTGGCCTTTGAAGCAATATGGCAAACAACCGAATGGGTGGTTTCAACGAAGCCATTACGTGCTCTTAATGAGCAGATGTCGCAGGACCACGATTTGGTAATATGTGGGAGGGACAGGGGAGCTGGAGCCGTCATCCAAAGAGTAATTTAGCTTCCAATCTTTGTATCTTTTAGGACAGAATCACGATTTCAGGAGATTAAACCATCCTTTCGGTGGTCAACATCTGCTGGTCAATGTGCAGCATTGGGTAGAAATTCACGATATGCAAATATTGTTTGACAAATCGACTATTGCGAGGATCGCCAGATGCTGGAATGTATGATTAGAAGGTCGCCACAATGTGCTGAGCATTTCTGGTGAGGCTTCATCAGCTCTGTTGACAAATTCCGTTGTTAGCAGGAAGGAGATACTGTCAATTGTGACCGTTGGTAGCAATACATAATCTTCGCTTGATTTTGACGGCACATGTCTAATTTTGTTTGGATTTCGGCGCGATCTTTGACTCTGCAAGGTTGTGAATCTCCTTGTAGCATATTTGATGTGTTGAATGACCTTCAATCTGGAATGTGGCTGCAGATGTTATTCACCTACGCACGCAAATTATATGCGACTGAAGGCTCACAAAGATGTATGCCGCGTAGCTATAGTGTGGCTGATGCTTGTTGTTTACCTTTATAGCCTTGGAATGAAAGGCTGTTAATCCAGGAAGAATAAAAAAGGCAGTCCGGCAGGCTGTCAATTTAATGATAGGATGGAAAAATCGCATAAACGAAATGTGTGAAATGTACATCAGACAAAGCGTTGAGTGCTACAATATACGGCTTTGGAACTTTTACTGTCGACCGAATCTCCACGGGAATGCCAACATGCCGACGGGCTTGTATTGCCTCTATGGAAGCAAGAGATTGTTACCTGGAATCCTGTCGTCACAAAACCCGAAATCGCATAACTGCCGTATTGATCGCGGCATCCACTGACCAGCGCATTCATAATTCTCGCAGGGCACAACAAAACAATTTTAGGGTTTCAGAGGGAGTCAGTAGCTTAGTTCTTGTGTTTTGACCCAGTTCTGCATTGAAGTCGGCATGTGTTCCAGGGCACGGGATGGCAGTAGTACGGGGTCCTGCCATCGTCCAATGCATATTGTGGCTGCCGAATCAAATTGAGCCTTGTTCAAATGAATTCAATTCGACTCCGTGGATTACGTGACGAAAGAACTCTCAAATTCAAACTCCAGGCCCGAATTCAATCCCCTATTGAAGCGTTTGTGTAAGTCTCGCCATTGGATGTATATTATTTGCACCAAGTATTTGCATACGCATTAAAATTAAACGAGGCTTAGGGGCCGGCTGAAAACCAAAACTGTGAAGACTGCAAGATTATGCATATCTACAATGGATTCACGCTTCCTTGAAGTACAAGGAAGACCCACCGGCAGTCTCAGGCTCGCTGCGCAACAGAAACAATGACAAGAATGATTGCTCTGAAGGGGCCAACATCAGAAGTGTGTGGGTTGCTTGTCCCCTGACGGATGCTGGCAAGAGCTCCTGTTGTCGGGAGAGACGCATCTGATAATAACAGGGCGCACACATGACTGCATCGCCCAGGTGAAAACTTCAGAGGTGGGATATGCCATTCCGCCTCAATGCCAGCCTAATCCATGAAATCCAAGGACCACCACCAGCGCCTTTACTTGGTCGAGCCTTGCCTGGCAATGCACGTATTGTAATTGAAGTCCTTTGAAAAATAGTTTTGCCCGACGACTTATCCAAATCAACTGCTTTTAGGTTGGTTTAGAGTTGCTTTGCCATCCACCCATCGCACCTTGCTGGGAGCCTCACATAAGGGACAGTATCTTCCAATCAGATTCAGTGCACTGATGTGAGCTGCAACTCTGTTGACGTGCTGGACCGCAGCGAAGCGCGGTGTCGCCTTGATCGGTGCTGCGGGGCGCGGGGTCCTGTGGACAACAGCGGCGCGTATGACAACAGGCAAACAAGGCCACAGCCTGAGACAAGTCTCGCCCAGACCTGATTGTTGGAAGTTTCGGCGGTGGCCCGGGCGCCTTCGCCACACCGATAGTCCAATACTTGTAGTCCAAAGATTGCCGCCGGCTTTGTCCATCGAACGTCGCCGGACATTGTCCGTATTGTACCCTTTTTCGATACTTTGCCCGACAATTTGTTCCAAACAACGTGTCTTGGGCCGAAACTTTCGGTAAGCACAATTTCTGACAGGTGCGCTGCCACCCGCACACTTAACTTCCTTGGGAATTCCTTGGGAACTTACATAAGGACAGTGGTTTCCCATCCGAGTCAATGTACTGCTGCGACTTACAGCCTTTTTAACTAGTGATGCAGTTGCTCACAGCGAAGCACACGCCGCATCAATGTTGCGAGGTGGCAAGCTGCTAGTCGCGTCGCCATGATGGGCGCAGCTGTAGCCCACCTTTGCAGACAGCGTGGTTGCAATTGGCCATCGGTATTCTGCTGCACCAATTGCAGCTGTGGGCACTCGAGTCCAAAGGCGATAAGCCGCCGAGCCATGCGTGCAGAAATGGGGAACAGTTAGAGGTTGTCCTGCCAATCTTTGTCCGAAATTGGCCGTGTTTCAACCGTTTTGGCCCATCAGTTGGCTAAACATTTTGTCCCTTTTGGTGCATCAAACCAGTTACTGGAATTCTAATTCTGGTACAAATAGCCAACTCGGGCTCACAGCTAACACTAGCAACCACCAGCATAAAAAAACTGAAACAAATCACCAGCATCCTTTTGTTGCAGCCCCACCATTGCAGCACGTGCAATTTACCGCCCCGTTCAAAGCACAGATGTGCCAAATCACTTCCATTTCGCAGAATGGCATGGCCCATCATGTTCCGCAGCAAACGCCCCACCACAAATTGACGCCTGCAGCGCCCTTGTCTCACTCCCCCTTGGGCGCGGCCGGCCCCGTTCTCCCGCCGCGTCGCGAGGAGGAATGGCTGCCTGTCGGACCTGCGTAGCCACCTTGGCGGCCGTGCTGGCGATGGCGATGCTGGCGTCGGCGGAGCCCTCCACCGCGCGTCCGCTCGTGATCTCCCACAGGCACGCATGTCCACATGGAATGCCATCCCGCACCCGCGAGAGCCTCCTCATGCGATGGATCTGGCCAGGCTCGCTTTCACATGGAGACCGCCTTTTTGCAAATCTCGATCTCTTCTCTCTGTGCCTTCGGCTTCGCAGCCCACCGCGGCTTTGCCATTTGTTGTCGCATTCCCACCTTCACTCTCTCGGCCATTACTAGCCCTGGATCGCGCTTTATGGCATCCAGAGGTTGGATTGGACACCATACTTGGAGCCTGGGTGCCAGCCATGCCCCATTCCCACACTTCGTGCTCATGTGCTTGGGCTGGCTGTGACTTTACGTGCCTGGCTCCACAGGGGGTACCCCTGCAAGTATCCAGAGGAGACGATCAGAGGCTACGAGGTACGAGCACTGTGACCATTCAGAAAGCTTCCAAGATCGGTGAACACAGCGTCAGACTGGGGGCTGTTGCAATGATTTCGAGCTGCACGTGAAGCGAGGCCATTGAGAGCCCCATTCTCCCAGCCTTGATTTCTCATAATCCGCAGCGGCGATAAGCATGTTGTTGTCTTGGCTCGTGGTGGCCCAACAGAGCACAGCTGGTGCGGTTAAGCGGCCCGATCTGCAACCCTGGGTACACTGAGGCGTTGCAGTTAGGGCCTTGGTGGGGCCCCAAACTTGTCAGTGGTCCTCCATCTGATCTTCGTTTCAACTCTCTGGCGCTTGTGCAGGAAGCGATCGCTGCAGGAGTAGATTACATTGAGATGGACGTGGTGGGTTGGCAGATGGCCTCTCCTGGATTTTGGGTGCATGTTGGTTCTCCTTGTTGCTTTGGCAGTGCTGGACACCCCCAGGGGCTTGTGATTGACTCTTTTGCAGAAAGGGGAACATGTTGTGCTGCAGACAGGCCCCTTCTAGGTGGTATTTTGCTGTGAGTTCTTTTCTGTACTATTAAGACGTTGCAGAAACTTCCCAGGTGTCACATGAAGAATATACAACATGGAGTTGCTCTAATGGCATCGCCACTGGTCACACATGATCAAGTGATATGTGCCCCCGAGATTCACACATAACTGAGGGTGCCTAGGAAAAGGAGCCACAGCTGCAATCTGCTTTGCAATGACAACACACTACATAGGCACCTGCCAAGCAGCGGAGGGCAGTATTCTCACCACCCACACTCCTTGAGCACTTACACAGCATACCCAACTGATGAGCGGGCAGCAACCTGTGCTATGATCCAGGTCTTGTGCTCATCATCCCTGTTGTCCTCTCTCCCCTTTTTTGCATGTATGAAATCTCTTCAATCGGTCTTTGCATGTTCACAAGTCTTTTTGAGCTTGGACAACATGCTGAAATATGTGGATCTGCATGCAGGTCAGCACCAAAGATGGCAAACTTATTACAAGGCATGACGTCCTCTTGGACGAGTCAACAAACATAAAAGATGTTGACGAATTCAAGAACAGGACAGCAACCAAGTGAGCATCTTTTGTTGCCCAGAATTACCATCGAGAAATCAGCTGCCTGTGCAGTGCTTTTCAAAGTGTGCTGGGTCCACAGTGTCGAAATTGATGTTGCTGTTGTGAATTGTTGGATTCTGTGCGTTTATCCCTCCTGGGATTGTCTCCATTGTGTGCCACAGATGACATGCACAGCCACCTCTCTGTTTCCAATTCTGATTTATTTTGATCGATCACTGGCTTTGAATTGAAAATGCGGACTAGATGCGCAGCACACATCCATGAGCTGTTAATTGCTATCATTGTAATGTATATCTCCGGCAGCTTTGTGTTTTGCTGCTGCGCACACCATCGCAGAGTATCATTTCTGTTGCCGATTCTTGTTTGTAGGCTTGTCAATGGCAAGAACATCACTGGCTACTTTGCGATTGATTTCACTCTGGAGGAAATTAAATCGCTCAAGACACGGCAGAGGCTGGCATTCAGGGACCATTCTGTTGATGGCAAATTTATGGTAGGCAAGTGAATCTCATTTTTGGCAGAATCACTGTCGGTGATTGTGACCACCTCGTCACCACTCAGTGTAATTAGGAATTTGGATAGCGATCAAGCTCAGAGAGCGCTTGTCACAAGGTGTTGGGGTGAATGGCTGGCTGCAAAACAGCTGTTTGAGTTTATGGCTCTGCACTCTCGGCCAGGTACCAACACTCAAAGAAGTCCTGCAGCTGGTGAAGGCTGCAAGGAGAAATGGCACAAAAGTGGGGGCATACACAGAAACCAAGCATCCACAATTCCACATCGACAACAAGAGGTGACCTGCTGCTTCCGCAATACTCCCTTTGCATTGCATTGACCACAAGCAGAGCCAGCACCTGGTCTCCTGTACGAAAAAGCTCATCACTTGTTAGTTGTTTGAGAATTTCCAAAAGCTGTAGGTCAGGGTAAAGCAGAGTTCAATTGTACCAATGGGCGTGTCATAGGCACACAGAGTTCCCAGCACCCAAGTTCTTGCAGCATGCATTTGTATCCCTAGCATAAGCAACACAACTACTCACAGAGTTGCCAATCTTGTTTTGTTGTGGTTCTGTGCCCTGATGTTAGTACCCTTGTTTCGGGAGCAGCGATGTCAAAGGAGTTGTTGTGGCCAGCCTGTTATCCATTGGCCATGTCACAGTTGTGCCATCATATATATCATGAACACCCTGCTTTGAAGCACTGCGAGGTCATTATTTGGCTCCAGCCGTGCACAGTGTGAAGCACTTCCGATCCACCTCATCTTAGGACACCACAGGTCATCGTGAGCAAAAATATTGTTTGGATTTATGGCAGGGCTCACTGATGGCCGTGACCAGCATTTTATTCTAATTTCGTAAGGAGTGTTGCCTTTGTCGATGCCGCCAGGCAGGCCTCTGGAGGAGCCACTGGTGGCTGAGCTAAGAGACCTCCAGCTGTTGGCGGACCCTGGGGCAATTTACCTTCAATCCTTCGACCCAGCATCGATAAAGAAACTGCAAGAGCTCCTTGGGGATAAAAACAGACTTCCTGCCACGTGGCTGATCGGCTGTGAGGAACCCATCCCCACACTTGCAGAGCTGGAAGAATTCAAGGAATACGGGACTGCAATTGGGTCAGTGCAAGTTTCAGGAGCAACGCATTCTTCTGCAGCTGTTGAAAACCAATGATTACCTCCACTTCTCTGCAAGAAGGAATCACATCACGCAATATGCATGTCCCTCCACAGCAAGGTGTTTGTGTACATTACCTGGGGATCATGTGGGAAAGGGGCAGCTGATGTTGATGGTGTTAGAATTTATTGCTGTTGAATCTGCTTTCTGGGAATGGGCACAGACAGGCTGTTGATGTTGAGATGTTGTGCACTCTCAGTATATTGCTGTGATAGTCCTTGTGCAAGCCAGCGCTGCGTATGTGCACCTTGTCATTTGCCAAACTCAGTTGTTGTGGTCTCTTACTTCCGCAGGCCTGACAAGTTGCTGCTTTTCAACGTGAACGCTGCGGACGAGTGCGGCCGATCGGCAAATTCGTCGTGTGGCGCTTTGGAGCCAACCCAGGAATGCATCGGCAGACTGGAGCCGCCTCCAGAGGCTGCTGCCACAAGCACATTGCTAACTGCCGCCCACGATACCGGCCTGGAGGTCCATGCATACACATTCAGGAATGAGGTGGGTAGCGCCACATGATCGTAGATACTTGCTGGCATTGTTAACAAGTGGCAGTAATTGTTGCTGATTGTACTATTTTGCAGGGTCACTAGTACATGTACATAATTTTCTTTCGGTTTTCTTCAGTTTGACTGTGTGATAGCTTGCTATGATGTTGCATCCTTTTAAATTGCTTCACTGCGTGTCGACGGCTCATTCTACCTTGCATGCACTTTTCACCATGCCATTTGCCATCATGAGAACCCTACCCTCTGACAGTGCATCAAAGCAAATGTTTCACTGCACTGATCAACAAGGGCCCAGCAAGCATTTGGATTTTGCACGGAGGCATTGACAGAATTCTGGTTGCTAAGGGCTCACAGTTGCACAAAATAGTCACGCAAATGAGATCGGGTCGTCTGCAGAAACCTTGCAATTGAAGAAAATGGAAGTTGAAAGCTTTGGAGGATGGAAAACGCAGTTGCTGGTGATGATATTTTGGCTGTCTTGATTTGCACCAGTGCACTGCCAATCCATGCTGCAGCCACGGAACTATACAGCTCTCAGGCAGTGCACTTTTCCAAAACTATTACAACATACTTCCTCCGTCCGGAATTAATTGTCCTCTATGAATTTGGTGCCTTATTTCTCCATCATAAGTACTTCATTTCTCATTCAAATTTCTTGCAAAACTAAGCCTATGTTTTAAGAGTATGCAGTCAAAATTTCAAGTCAATCCGTTGAGTATTGTGGATTTGGCAGCACTTTGTAGCAAGCGTCATCTAGCTAGAATCCCACCAGTTTTTCAACATCCCTGCTGGAATGGCCATTTTCGCTGTTTTGAGGAGCACGCCTTTGCGGCAGCGGTACAGAGCCGCCCGGGCAAAACTATCCATGCCATTTGGACAGAAGATCATGGAGGTGCTGGCAAAGGAAAAGGGCAACAGAAAATGTGTCTTGAAAGTCCTGATCGTGGAAGTTGCCATGTCTTGCGGCTACAATTCAAGTTCGATTGGCCAAATCAGAGATGCCCATCAGGTCCAAATTTATGAACCACGACTTTTGGACCTCCAACTCCACTACGAGGGATACTGCAAGAGGCCTCCCAAATTCCTTGTAGACCTTTAGGAAGGTGGTGGCCATCACCCTATTCAGCGGCGGACAATTAGGGGGTAATTAGGTGGCAATTAGGTAGTGACCCTCCTGGATAGGAATAGTGAATCGACCATTTTTTGGTACTTGAAGGGCTTGAGCTTGAGAAGACTAGCTAGATAGATAAAACTATGTCTCTCAAAGGGAAATGCACTTGCTGGGCTGCGACAGGTTGTGGATTGCATGCAAGAATTGGCAGATCATGGCAGTTTGTGGGGTGTGGGCCAGTCTGGTCACAAAAACAACGATTCAAACCTCAATCGAGGCAGATTGTCCAAACAAGTCTACTACATAACCTTGGAACAATAGCTCGCACATAGCCCAAGCTTGAATACCCTGTACCCTAGCCTTGTCCGCTTGCTTTACGTACGCACGCCAAAGATCGACGATGGCTGAGATTTGAAAAATCGTCAAAACTGTGAAAATGGCCTTCCACGATGGGGATCCAAACACGCTCGTGCGTGTTTAGCAAGTGCTATTCCATGTAAGGGACACCACCCTTCACTGCAAAGACAACAACGACTTATCTTTAGTGCACCAAGGATAGGAGTGACCCAGAAACGTGTGGTTCTCTAGCAGGTGCGGAATCTGCACACACACTTTCTGGACGATTTTCGGCCAGTTTCGGCGGCCACCCAGAGGGGGTGGGACTAATTATTTTTTCTTGAAAATTGGTAGTTAAGGGTTTTGCAGCCCAATCTTTCCGATTCTGAGACTTTTTGGTAAATTCAAAGTGTCCTTTGTAACGAATTTTGTCTCTCAAATAGAGGACAATTAATTCCGGACGGAGGAAGTAGTTGAGAGTCCATGCGCTGCCCCCATCCTAACGAATGAGATGCGAACTACTTGCTATGACATGCGAAGCATTGCCAGCAGTGACTTAACCCTGAGCGCTGCTTCACTACCCATGCAGGGCAAGTTCATGGCACTGGACTTCATGTCCGATCCGTACGTGGAGCTCAACTTTTACGCCAATCGATCGAGGGGGGTATCATGGGTGGACGGCGTCTTCATTGACTGCCCGGCGACTTCTGTTCCCTGGAGGGACGGGGGCTCATGGGATCCCAGTCGAGACAGCGACGAGAATGGTGCTCGAGACTGCAACTACGGCGGCGTTGTGTTTGCTATGATCTTTTTGTCCATTGTGAGCATGGCGTTCTCCTTGCTGTACGTGCGCGAGCGGCGCCGTGGAAGGGCGGGCGGCGCATTCAGCAGGCTTTCGGGCGTCGAGATGGACCAGAGGGCCCAGCTGTAAGGTAGGAGGTGGAGCTGCGTTGCCCCCGCTGTTGGAGGGCTGAAGGCTCCGTATCTCTTGATGGCTTGTGGCTGCGTTCTCCAGAAGTTTGATGCCTTGATGGACTGAGTGAAGTTCAATGAAATACTGTGCAGACTATCGTGTGTCAGAGGGCGTATTGTGAGAGGGCCAGGCTAGGGGAGATGTGACAGTTGCAATGCACAGGTGCAGCAGTCCATTCGCGGCTGCTTAACACACAATGTTAGACAGACGAGAGAGGTTTCTGAGGCTACCCATGGACTACAATCCAAATTCGATTGTTCTTTGTGGTTTTCCAGCTGTTTTGAAGACTTGCTCCATTAGAGTTATTCTGGCATCTGTGGATGCCAGCCAGTCGTCGCTGATGCCTTTGCATCCACGGAATTCGACAGCGGTGAGCGCCAGGAAGCGCTTTGGGACTTCGCCCGCAGCCGTGTAGCGACGTCTCAGAAGCTCCTCCCTCAGCATTTTGGCGCACACCCATTGTGCCCATGCCCACAAACATCATCGTGAAGCAATTAGGGAAGTATTAACTCGATTTTGGCGTGCTTAGCGTCAATCCCCATGTCGAAGCCACGATGACTCCACAACATTACCTAATAGTGTGGTACGTGTGTGTGATGCTTCAAGGAAGAAAACAACCAGAGCTGTAGCGATAGTGGTGGGCTAAAACCTGGGACGCCAAAAGCCATGGCAGACGATGGGGGCATCCACGGAGGCCAACAATTTCACGTGGTTCTTGGTGAAGATTAAACATTGAAGGGAGGCTTGAGGGCAAGTCATGAGCTCTTGCCACTTTTCACGGCGCTTTGGTCATCTTTCAAGCTTATGGCGATTTTTGTGGCGATAACATAATGCCTTAGCGTCATGAGTCTGGACACCCCCAACCCCAACCCCCAGCGCCAAATTGACGTTAAGGCTTTACAGTTAAGCGTACTCACATTCGACATAATGCCTTCCCCTAAATCTCGCAAAAGGCAGAGTGCCCGCTGCTGATAATAGGAAACCCGCTTTTCTCCTGGCCTGGATCTAAGCCAGGGGCATCAAACAGCATTTTCATTCAATGCCCCATCTCACAATACCCAGTCCTCAGCTCGCAATGAGCTTTGCAACACAAGCAAAAGCACCAAACCCCTGCATTTCATATTTCACGCATCCTCAAACCCGAATTCAACCTCCAAGGGATGAACGGTTGGGAGCAAACCAAAGAGGTGGGGAGTCATTGGCCATCTCTCAGTGGGGGGCCTGAGTAAGACCAGCCAAAGTACCCATCAGAACACAAGCCATGAGATGCGGATGTGGACGTCAATTGATTGTGAACGCATTTCTGCATTTCTGCATTTCTTGCCGGTATTTTGCAGTGGCAATAGCATTGTCACTGACAATGTGGAGTTTTCAATACTGCAGTTTTTGTGATTTTGTAACTTGACTTGGCGATGTCGCTACCAATGCAATGTGTAAGTGCCGGTGCCCTCCGATTGGGCAGCACAGCAGCCGGCTCACTCGCGGATGCCCGCGGAGGTCGTGCACCCAAACAGGCCTTCACGGCTACACGTCCGACTTGGTCAGGTCCCAAGTCATTGTTACACAGCGGCGTGTCCTTTTATATGCGGTCACTCGATTGTACAGCTCTCAAAGGTGTCCCTGTTGACAGGCAGCATTCCCCTCTGTACGCACAACTTCCCCGTTCGGTACTATCATACTGGCGGCTCCCACCCAGAATAGAATCCCTAGAACTCCCCTTGAACTTCATAACCCGTCCATCCCACTCGATCTGTATCCACTTCCCAGTATCTAGTCCTTTAAGCCAGCCTACCTGGACCCGTCCGCCTGCCGGCGTTCCTGAGGTCCCTAACCCGGTCACCTACCCGGTCCCCCTACTCTCACTTCAATTCCCGACACTTCCTCAACTCGTCCATCTACCTCCCACATTACCCCTGTACTGCCCCACTTACTCCACATCCTCCCCGTTACAATCTGTCCCCTTGACCTCACAAATGCATCTTGCATTATTTCAAGCCCAGTTTTGGGCATTTTGCAGCCTATTTTCCATTTTTTGTCTATTCCTTGAATCAGGGGTCTTAAACCGCTAACACCAGGCAGATAAGGTAATTGCCGCCGTCGCTGTTGCCAAAGCATATCCAGTGCCTTATGAGGCGCTCGGTTTGCCAGTAGTTCATTGGTTTGCAACCGTCTGCCACTGCGAAGCCAGCAGCGGGGTCGGCGGCCGCCCGGTCTAAGTCCGGCGTGGTGCAGAGCTGGGAAAGCCTCGCGGGGTGCCAGTGACAAAGGTAAGCGGACTCGCTCCGCCCGTGCCACTGTGGTGCTGCCGTCCCTCGGGTCTGAAGCGGTAATTTGAGGCCTGCGTCATCTGAAGAGGAAGATCCTCGTGACGACCAAGTGGCGTCTCCGAAGAACAGTTAATGGAATAGATGCTGTGGGAATTGCCCAGGGGCGTGGGGCATAGTTACGGCAATACTGTGTAAATCTGAGTGAGTGGCGGTGTGATTGGTGCTGGCAGATTGATTGGGACGTTCAGGGATCAGAATTCTGTGATGGACGTGCGGTTTGAGGACAGTTTGGACAATAACTATCTACGATGTACTTGTAATGATGTACATATGTGAGGGAGCCGAGGCAATCTGCGCCTTTTCGCTCTGCTCTGACATTGACAACACCGTCGCGCTGTTCAAACGCCCGCATCTGTGTGAGGGGTCTGCCCTTCGAAGTGGACCTTCAATTACCGGAACAGGGTTCCCTTCCACGTCATCTGCTCGCCGTTACCCGAGTGCCCCGCTGCACAATCCATGCCCCCCTGGCAGCCCGTTGGGCGAGCAGGGCGACAGCGCGGGCCCTTGCATAGGGAACACCGCGCGTCGTGCTTACATGTGCCGCAGAAAGAGTTTTGCGTGGCAAGAACGAGGCAGCCGGACGCTGGAGAGATGGGGCAGAGCGGGCAGCCGTCAAGCAGCATGGCCGGGTGCCCGCCGGGGATCCGAAGAATTGGGCGTCCCGGCTGTTGCGTCCTTTGAGTGTCTGGGGCGATGCCCTCTCTCACAAGTCACATGTTTGGCATGGCCTCTGATCCTGATTGTGAAGTGCTGTTCCCTTTGGCAGATGCGTGGCCGCGCCTGCCCACCCCCACCCACCCACCACCCACCCACCCGCACCCCTGCCACCCTCCCCTTTCTCTGGCCCCAGACAGCGGGCGGCGCACGGCGAATTGGTTCCAAGATCCGAAGTTCTTTGGTGCGAAACTGCCACCCATCGCTGCGCCCCCTGCCAGGGAGGCCACCGAATCAGGGCGATGAACCAACGCCGGGTTCGCGACCGCGAGGCGCTCTCCGGCGGCGGAAGCGCCCCCAAAGCGACCAGAATCCGCAAACAAAGACCGAAACAACAGCCCTGAAACACCGAAAAACGGGGGAACGGCTCCAAGCGCAGCCGGTGCCCTGGTCGCGATGCCCGGCTACCCAGGGGCTTCCCAGTGGCCCAGGTCCCGCCCCGGGCAACGCTGTACTTTAGACCGGTTTCGAGCGTCCGCGCACAGCGCGGCGCGAGGCACGCCCGGCGGAGTCGGAAAAGAGCGGCGCGCCTGGAAGCAGGGAGAGGTCAAGGCCGTGTGATTGGGAGCTATCGCAATTCGCAAAAGCTGGGTGCGATGCAAATCACAGCGCCGCGCGCGGAAGCACACGAGAGCGAGGCCGGTCGACCAGGAACTTGCCATGCCGGCGCGCCACGCTCGGAAAGAATTGGTGCGTTTCAAATCACAGCGCCGCGCGTGGAATCAGCAAGGGAGCGACGCCGATGCCCTGGGTGACGTGCCCTCCGGGGGGCTTTGTTCCATCCCTGCATTCAGTCGAGCTGCTCTCGCCCGACGTCTTTTGCTCCGAAGTTCGGGATGACAGCGCACCTCGCTCTGCGCCGCATCCTCCGAAGGTCCGCCAGCATCCGGCGGGTTTCGGAACAGAACGCCGCGCGTGGGGGCATCCCGAGAGCGACGGCGATCCTATGGCCGACGCGACTTCCGAGGTGTTTCAGTGCGGATGGCGACGAGGATGTGGAACCGGGGATCGAACGGGGTATCACTGGGGCGCGCTCTAACAAACTGCCTGGACCAGGGGGTGGAAAGATGGTAGCCCAGGCTCGTAAGCACTCTTCCACCCAGCACCGCGGGCCTTGTCCCACAGCCGTTTGAGTAGAAGCGCATCCGCCCGAAATGCCAATTTGGTGGTCTGGTGGTCCGCCAGCGTCTAGCCCTCGCTCGATGACCCGCGGCTCGTCGCCTCTCTTGGCCAAAGGCGGCCGCGCCGCTCAAGCC